>QEPC01007654.1:2845523-2930809 GCA_003113815.1 Sphenodon punctatus | reverse complement strand
GGGGGGGGGAGGGAGGCTCCAATCAGGGAGACAGGTGTATACAATGATGTCCTCCCAAATGCTACACCAAACCCCAGCAACCCTTCACTTCTAAGTCATTAAACTGAATTTACCAACACTCGTAGTAGTGCTAACAAAATGTTACAGGATGACTGCTCCTCATTCACATACATGAAATAGATGGAGAGTTTCCATCCAACTGGTGTCCACTGTGCCAAAATAAAATAAATTAAATTGGCAGTCTTACAGAGTGGCCAAATGTTAAGTTGCTTAAGGACAGTACTACCCTTTTGCCAATATCACGGTGGTTCCCAAACATTTTGTCTTTGTGGCCCCTTTTTGAAAATTAAACATCCCAGGACCACAGACCGCAACAAAGATATGCTAAGTATACTGAATATCAGTCTGGACTGAGTCCATTTACAGATGTATCCCATCCTCCCACCCCTTCCTAAAATCATGGCCTGTAGTTTCAGTGTGTCCCCTCCCCCCCCCGCCCCACCTTCCTGAGGTCATGGCCTATAGTTAAGTATCTCTGCTGTAGAACTGATTCGGTTTGAGTTGTATAATTGAAATAATTGAAGTTCAGTGTACTTCAGTGAGTGTACTGTGAAGGGAAGCTTGGGTTGACAAGACGTATAACCTATTTCATAAATAAAGGGAACACCTTTGCTTTCAGATGCTCTATTTAACCAAGCATCTTAAATTAAATATTAATACCTTCAAAGGGTGGATAACATTTTGTCATAGCTGTACAAATGGAATGGGGTGGTGGCAGCAGGCAGGACACCATCTCCACCTGAGTTTGGGAAGGCAGGAAATAAGTTCCCTTCTCTAGTTCCCCCTTGGTATGAGGGTGAGGGGGGAGGTGTCCTATAGTCTTGGGAATATGCGTCAGTCACCTCATTTTTCAAAGATTACTTTATAAAAACAGGAGTGAGGTTAGGGGATTGAGGGGACAAAGCTGCCCCACTCAGTTATTACCCTACTGATATTTTGCTATCTCAGTTTACTTAAGTAGGGATTTAATTAAATACTGGCATTAAAGATATTGATGCCTTTCAAAGTGAATTATTCAATATATTCAGTAATATTCAGGTGTCTTAAGATGAGGGAAAGGTTCTTGACAGAAACAGGGATCATGTATTATTACAATTTAGTCCAAGCTCACTTTAAAAAAAAAAAAAGAAAGAAAGAAAGAAAAAAGTATTAACAACCAATACTGCATCTAGATGCAATTAATTTCCTGTTTCCACCAGAGCTTAACATTGTTGACTTTTTAGATTTCAAAAATAAATTAATAAAAAAGCTAATTTATTCTACATGTGTAGGTGTTATTGAACCACCGTAGGCTGCATTTGATGTGCCTGGTTCAAAGACAGCTGTCCTTTACTGTTTGCACAAGCAAATTCTATGACAGCCCATATGTGACTGGTGTGTAACTCATTAAGTGGGGAGTTCTAAAGGATCGCTCACAAAGTAGCTCTTCACTCAGGCAGCTAAATTCAGCTATATTGTGATTAATCAAAGGAAGATTTATGTGCATTATTTCCTATCCCACCCAGAAATGCAGCTGGGAAAGAAAACCAGTGTCTTTCTCTTAAAATACATAGATTTCCTGCCACCCCCACCATCCCACCCACATGTTCATAAACACAAGGAATTAACATTGCTTTGATACATCACAGCAATGTTATCTACTTAGAGGAGTTTGTAATATTGACTCTAGTGTTCATCCACTCATTTTGAAAAAAAAGAGCAGCAATAGAAGACTAAATGGATCAATGTAGGCTTTTGATAATCACTCCAGGTGTATGGACAAAATTACACTAAATCACAATGTATCAACATTATGTTCTGCATAGTTCAGCTCAAAGAGATTTGAGGGTGTAGAGAAAGGAATGTAAAAATGGGAAGAGCAATTCACTGGAAACTGGAGCCAATTTTAGACGAGTAGGACATGCTTGCGTAATGTGCTCACGTGACTTTTAAAAGTACTGTGGGCAGCGGTTAGATGAGATTTCTTGCGCGTTTATCGCCACTCACACATTCTTTTAATACCATGGATTAGATACCCAAAGTATTAAAAGAATGTGGAAGCGGCGATAATGCACAAGAAGTCTCGTCTAATTGCCGCCCATGGTACTTTTAAAAGTCACGTGAGCGCGCCCCACTCATCTTTTAGACTTGGTTTGGGAGGGTAAAAATTTATTCTTCAGTTATTTATCTTTAGTTTACTTTTGTNGAGCCACCCTGTTGATTGCCTCCCCCAGCAAGATGTTCCAATGCTGGACAAGCTCATCTGCAGAGCGGCCATCCGGGTCTAAGGTTAACTCCCTCAAAGCCTCCTGGAACCGCTGCGGTTCCATCAGCCTCCGAGGGCGGACCAACCTAACTGGTCCATTCCCCTTCTGGAGGAGGTGCGCTGAGAGGCTGGCCTGTAGGAGATAATGATCCGTCCATGACAAGGGCGTGACCCTCACATCCCCCACTAATGGATCACCCGCCTCAAGACCAGAACAAAAGATCAGGTTGAGAGTATGACCCCCCCACATGGGTCGGGCAGTTGACCACTTGGGACAAGTCCATGGTTGCCATGGCGGCCAGGAACTCACGCTCCGCTCCTACAGGGCCGGCATCGGCCCCGCAGTAACAGTAATATTAGTGTTTATCATCTAAACAGAACTGTGGCCACAAATTGGTTGCTATTTTTTTTTTAATCCCTGTGCCTTTCAGAATCAAATCAAAAGCAAATTATTGGGAAATATATAGACTGTGGAAAAAGTCAACATGGCTCCCTGCCTGTGTGAGGAGTTATCCCAGTTGGAGCAGCGTGGTGTTTGCACTCAGGTCTATTATCCCAGGTAACAGGGACTGATCCCCTGCAGCTTCTGGGCACAGCCTGCAGCGGGATTTCTCCCAAAGGAAAGGATTTTCCAAGCCCTACTCAAAAAGTTCTGTTGTTGTTTTATGTTTACACAGTAGTCCCCACTGAGCTACCCGACATCAAAAGCCTAGATTTTATTTTGTCTGCTTCCATCGTCAAGGTTTGGTGTCTGTGGGGCTTGCTTATTCAGGTGCAGTCCCTCTTTGAGTTGAACCAGCACTATTCTGTGTCTCCCTTTTCACCCACCCTGCTGTCTTGGGCTGGATCCATTATATAAACCCCCTTGGACACATTGGGCTGGGTTGCAGCGTCATCATCCAGTGCTGCTCCCTGCTGCTCCCTGTGCCTGTTGATAAGGTAATTCCCCTACAAATAGTGTAGCTAGGTGACTCTATGGTCCACCTTCTAGTGCTGGCTGTAGGCGCTCTCTCGCATACCGCCAGCAGGTTCTTGGCAGTATAGTTCTCCCCTCTGTGAAATGAATTGGTGTTGTTTTTTTAAAGTATTGAGACTCGGCTAACAGACAAACCATAAAACAAGTATTCGCTTGTGTATGTCAAATACTGGATATTTTCTATAGAATAAGTATAGTATAATACTGCGTATATGATTTCCTACACCCTAATTATGAAATGTAAGTTATGTATCACACACACAATGCATGGTAGGTATTTTGCCATTCACGTATCATTATACAGTGAGTACAAATTTCAGCTTCAAGTGTGTGTTTAGAATTCTTAGGTTTAAAATGGGAAATGTGCATGGAGTTTTCATAGAGACAATAGGGCTACTATAATAAGACTTGACTTGAAAGCAACAATCCTATACAGATGAACATGGCAAATATACACACTTTCTATTCGGGAGTAGTTTGTACAGATGGCAGAGCCGACTTAACCACGTGCTTTATGCCTGATTAATTACAGCGGCCATTAATACTGGGGCGGGGCGTGGACGGTATGGTCCATGGGGTGGGAAGGCACGGGCCCCTAGGGGTCCTCGGTGCCTGAGGAAGGTGGAAGTCATCACCCCCCCCCTAAGGGGGAGGGAGGTGCCGGGTCCAGGGTCCGCACGTGGGGGGCTGGTGCTGATGAATGCGAGGTCCGTGGTCAACAAGGCCCCGATTATCCACGATTTGATCGTGGATGGGGCCGTGGACCTCGCATGCATCACGGAGACCTGGCTGGATGATCTGGCCGGTCCAACTTTGGCGGATCTGGTTCCAGCTGGGTATGCCGTGCAGCATCAGCCCCGCATGAGCGGCCGGGGAGGAGGCGTAGCTATTGTTTTTAGGGAAGACTGGCCTGTTAGGAGGTATCCAGTGCCGGAGATTGTGGGTGTAGAGGCTCTGCACGTGGTGATCGATTTGGCTGGGGGCAAGCTAGGGGTGCTGCTGGTGTACCGGGCCCCTTCATGCCCGGCGGCATCCCTTACCGCTCTAGCGGAGCTGGCCTCGGAGGTGGTGTTGGGCTCCCCCAGGACTTTGGTTCTGGGGGACTTCAACGTCCACGCCGATGCCGGCCTTGTTGGGGCGGAGCGGGAGTTCATGGCCGCCATGGCAACTATGAACTTGTCCCAGGAGGTGATCTGCCCGACCCACGTGGGGGGACATATCCTCGACCTGATCTTCGGCTCTGGCCTTGAGGCGGGGGGTCCGGTTGTGGGGGAGGTGACAGCGGTGCCCTTGTCGTGGACGGACCATTACCTCCTTCAGGCCGGTCTTTTAGCGCGCCCCCTCCAGAAGGGGAAGGGACCAGTTAGGATGGTCCGCCCTCGGAGGCTGATGGAACCCCAGCGGTTCCAGGAGGTCCTGAGGGAGCTTACCCTGGATGTGGACGGTCACTCTGTGGATGAGCTGGTCCGGCATTGGAACATCTTGCTGGAGGAGGCCATTGACAGGGTGGCTCCGAGGCGCCTTCTGCCTCGGTCTCGTCACCGCAGGACCCCTTGGTTTACTGAGGGGCTGCGGTGTATGAAGCGTGTGGGCAGGAGGCTAGAGCGACGCTGGCGTCGGACTCGGTCTGTCTCCGATCGTCTTCTCCATAGGGCCCATTTGCGGTCCTATGTGGAGGCTGTGAGGACGGCGAGGAAGGAATTCCTCGCCGTCCTCATAGCGTCTGCGAAGTCGCGTCCAGCGGAGCTGTTTCGGGTGGTGCGGGGGCTGGTTAGTCCGGCCTCCCTCCGCCTGGATGGGGACTTGTCCCGGGCCCGCTGTGAGGAGTTTGTCATCTACTTCGCAGACAAGATTGCTCGGATTCAGGCCGATTTCGACGCTGGGTTGATAGCAGTAGGGGAAGAGCGCGGGGGGGCGGAGGGTCCGTCTGGTCCATCTTTATGGGGTGAGTTTCAGGAAGTGACGCCGGCCGATGTGGTGGATGTCCTGGGGTCTGTGAGGGCCACGTGTTGTCAACTAGATCCGTGCCCGTCCTGGTTAATAAAAGCTTCCGGGGAGACGTTGGGGACGGTGCTGGCGAGGGTGGTGAATGCGTCCCTTCGGCAGGGGAGGTTGTCGCCTTGCTTAAAAGAGGCTGTGGTGCGCCCCCTGCTGAAAAAACCATCGTTGGACGTAGACGCGCTCGCCAGCTACCGACCTGTCTCTAACCTTCCCTTTTTAGGGAAGGTTATTGAGCGGGCAGTGGCGCTCCAGCTCCAGGGTCATCTAGATAACATCGGGCTCCTTGACCCTTTTCAATCTGGGTTCCGCCCCGGCTATGGCACCGAGACGGCGTTGGTGGCCTTGGTGGACGACCTCCGCCGGGAGATGGATGCGGGATGTTCGACATTTCTCATCCTGCTCGATCTCTCGGCCGCTTTTGACACCGTGGACCATGGGCTGCTGTTGAGACGACTGCGTGACCGGGGGGGTCTGGACGGGACTGTTCTTGAATGGTTCCGTTCATTCCTCTCGGGGAGGAGCCAGCGGGTGGTGTTGGGGGAGGAAACATCGAGCCCCCGCGCCTTACCGTGTGGCGTTCCGCAGGGATCGATCTTGTCTCCATTATTATTTAACATCTATATGCAGCCCTTGGGGGAGGTCGTGAGAGGGTTCGGGGTGCGATGTCACCAGTATGCTGATGATACTCAGCTGTACCTCTCCTTTTCTACTGACCCAGACCCTGCTATCTCGGTGCTATCCCAATGTTTGGAGGCCGTGGCGGATTGGATGCGGCTGAGCAGACTGAAGCTCAACCCAGATAAGACGGAGGTGATGGTGGTGGGGAGGGCGAAGGGGGTGGTGGCCCCCCTGGTTGGGGGGGTTTGCCCCCCTGTAGCTCAGCAGGTCCGGAGTCTGGGGGTCATATTGGACGCAGACCTGCGGCTGGAGCGGCAGGTGGAGGCAGTCGCTAAGGCTGCCTTCCGCCAGCTTTATCTGGTACGTAGGCTGCGTCCGTATGTCTCTGGCCCGGACCTGGCCTCCCTCATCCATGCCTTCGTCACCTCGAGGCTCGACTACTGCAACGCGCTCTACGTGGGGCTTCCCTTGTTCTTGGCCCGGAGGCTGCAGCTGGTGCAGAATGCGGCGGCTCGTCTTCTTACGGGGACGGGTCGCCGGGAGCACATTACACCGGTGCTCCGAGCTCTGCACTGGCTGCCGATAGTGTGCCGGGCCAAGTTCAAGGTCCTAGTGATGATCTATAAAGCCCTACACGGTCTCGGCCCCTCATACCTTAGGGACCGCCTCGCCCTTCGCGCCCCAGAGCGGCTCCTGCGGTCTGCCGGGGGTGCCCTCCTGGAGGTCCCCCGTGTTAAACGGGGGGCCACGATGGAGAGGGCATTCTCGGTGGTGGGACCGCGGCTGTGGAACTCCCTTCCGGAGGAAGCTCGCCTGGCCCCAAGCCTTTTAACATTTCGGCGGAACTGTAAGACCTGGCTGTTTGCCCAGGCCTTTGGGAGGGAGGGTGGGGAGGGAGGATTTTAGTCCCCTACCCATTTGTTTTTGGAGTTGTCTAGTCCTGTTTTAATATTTAATATTTAATATTTGATTGTTTTAGATGAATTTTATTGTATTTTATTGTTTTATTGTTGGAAGCCGCCCTGAGCTGCGTTGCAGGAGGGGCGGGGTATAAATTTGTAAAATAAAAATAAAATAAATAAATAATACAAACTCATGGCTCTTAAGGTTGCTTTTCTGGTGTTCTAACTGGGATTGCATAGGCCCATTGATCACATACTCATAAAAACATCTTTCTTTTTTTTTTAGCTTCATAATGTTATAATGAAGCATTCTATTTTACATTTACACATAGATATATTTATCTGATGGTTAAAAATCAGTACATTAAATGTCAGCAGTGCTCACAATTTCTTTGTGAGTCTTGTGATTCCACACATTGCTTAACATTTGTTGATGTAACTGCAATGTCCCTAAAAGGCGCATAGATAAACCAGAAGATAAAATAACCCAAATTATTATTGTTTTAAATGGCATAATTTTCAGCCAATCTTTTCAGTATAAAGTGGAAAAACTCTTCTTTATGGGAAATTGACCTTTTTATGTGTGAATGTATCAAGAGCATGTGCATGGACACACTGCATCCACCATGTATTTGTTAAAGAAACCATTGTAAGTTTTGTGATTCTGGCAATAGTCCATGAATCCTTTACTGACAAATTCTCCACAGACAACAGAAATTTGTTAATAAAGGGTAAAAGCTGGATTCCCTCCCCCCCCCCCCCCCCCCCCCCCCCCAATCCATAAAAACAGGCAATTGGAGAGGGTTTGTGGTTTAATAGATAAGGGACTGCAAGTTTGGGATGCAGGGCTTCTGTGTTTGACCTGTGAGTTCATGTGCAATAAGTTCTTTCTCCTTTCTGTGCCTTTGTTTTCATGATGCGGTTGCTCCATCTCAAAGAAGATACAGTACAGCTGGAGAAGGTGTAGAGATGGGCAACAAGAATGATCAAAGGTATGGAACCGCTTCTGTCCGAGGAGAGGCTTGATTGGTTAGGCTCTTCAACTTGGAGAAGAGTCAACTGATGGGAGGATATGGTTGAAGTTTATAAAATCATGAGTGGTGTGGAACAAGTAAATAGGAATTGGATAAGTTCTTAGAGGCCAGGCCCATAAATGACTGTTAGTCATTATACCCCTCAACCAACAAGACTGTTAGGAGATATGAGTATATAGCAGGGAATGGATCACTCCATTACAGTTTGTTCACTACTTCTCTGAATTGACCCTAAATTGCCACTGTCAGAGACAGGACGATATGCTGCTTGGACCATTGGGCTCATCCAATATGACACTACTTATGTTCTTACGTGTAAGGGGATGCCTGAATATTTGATGTGATTGTAGGTAGGATTGCAATGGTAGGAGATCCTTTCTTTGTCAGCCTGCAGCAATTATTTGATGAGTCTGAAGCACCTGATTTTTTGCTTGCTTGCTTGCTTGCTTAGTCTGAGCATATTTAAAGGTAACTGAGTTCAGGTGTTGGGTGCAGGGACTGCTTTGTCATGGATGATCCCAGTGAGGTCTGGAAAACCCATGCAACACCACTTTTGTGCCAGCTGATAAAGTAATTGGATCAATTAAGCACGGACTGCATTAATGAAAGTGACACAATGATGACAGGTCTGTAAAAGAATAGGAGAAATATTTTCCTAAATTGCTTGGTGACCATTGTAACTTCTCTGAAAAAGAAACATGGCAACATGGTAACAAAACAAAACAAAAAAGACTCAAAGAAAAATCATACAGCTGAAGAATGTGTTTGTGTCAGAAAACTGATGTATTTAAAAGTTTTTCAGACCCAAATGATGATAAAAAGTTTTATGAATCTCTGAACCAAGTCTGTTACTGTCTGTAGTTCAAAATGAAACAATGGGCATTTTTACACACACGTTAAAGTGGGTTTACAAGCCCACAAGTAAGTTCCAGATGCATTTTTCACACACGCACTACCCTGATGCAGTTCCTGGATGCATTCTTTACGCACACACTGCCCTGAGACAGCCTAAAGTAACCACAGCTGTAGATGTGACAGGCTGCCATGGAAACCAAGTGATCACAGCTGCCTGGAGCAAAGCAGTTTACCAGGAGAACATTTTACACACACTACTTATAGGAGAAGTTCTATGCAGAAGTTCAAAAATCCAGATGTTTAAGACCTGGACGAGTGATTTAGACACACAGAAAGTTCAGAGTGTAACAGCAAACATCCAGGAGAAATGTGTGCGTAAAAACACCCAATATTGCATCACTAAAAAGTGCTGACAGTATCGGGCAGTTTGCTAATCATAATCCTATTGACAAGTTTTGCATTGAGTATTTTAAGGATCTCCTAAAGGGGCTCCCACAGTGATAGACTTCTCAAAGCTATTCCTGCCATCTTTGTAATTCACAATAATGCTTGAAATATGTAGAGTTCACATTAGTTTATAGGAACGCATGATATTCATGACCTTGGGTAATTTCAGACATTACGAGATCACCCTCAACCACAGTGAACCACGCTCAATTCCACGGCGGGGCCAAAGCGCCCTGCATGTCTGTTCGGCAGCCGCCAGATGTTCACCACAGTCAATACCCACATGGGGTCAAAAACAACCAAGCTTCCGGAGCTCCAGCCCGGACCATCTCCGAAAGCGTGGTCAAAGAGATTCCCAACGGGAAACAAAAAAAAGTAATGTCTGAACGGCAACCACCGGCTGGAACCAAAGACAATGATTCCCAGCCAGGGACAAAGCATGCAGCGTGGCTGCCAGGCAACCAGCAACAACACAGACCCGGGAGGGAGATTTAAAAGGCACATAACAGCAGCCGTGACGAGCCGCGCTGGCACCTTCCGGGTGCTTTGACCATGGCCCGGCCCGGGATCGGCGTAATGTCTGTTGCGCTGCCCCGGGCCGTGGTCCAGTGGTCCGATTCCCTGCCATGGTCCCGGTCCCGTCATGTCTGTTCGGGACTTTCCTTGACCACGGGGGGTGGTTAATCTGTTCACCCCCACCGGGAATCCACTGTGGTGAATCGGGACCACGTAATGTCTGAAATCACCGCTTGATAACCTTTTTGAGATTATAGTAGCCTTCTCAGTAGGCTTCCTTCCCACAGTTTTGATAGTTTAGACCAGAGGTAGGGAACTTATCACCCATGAGCTAAACCTGTGTCCTGCCTTTGTTCTTATTTCTCCTTTTCAACTCCTGGATCTAGCCTTTTGATCCAGTCCATGTCCTCAAGCACTGAAAAGTGAGCTCAGGTGAAGGGAGCAGAGATGAGGGTATGCACTAGGGATGGGACTCTCAGTATTGCCGAGAACCAAGAGTAGCCAATTGGATTAATCTGATACCTCTGTTCTTTCTTAGTTCTCAGCAGTATCGGATCTTTTACATTGGTTTTGTCATCCGATTTTTAACAATGCAGTTTTCCCCATTGAAAAATATGTTACCAAGAACGGAGATTTTGCCAAAAGTCCCACCCCTAGAATGCACTCAAGGACAGAGGATTAATCAGTGGCACAGATCAGGAATGAGCAAAATTCCCAACCCCAAGAGTCATGCACCAAAATCTTCATATAGATAAGAGCTGCAAGGTGCACACATACATGAATGTACAAACACCTCTTCTGATTCATGATTGGCTGGTGGAGCTAGTGATCTGCAGTCCTGGCTGCTGAGAATCAATAATACAGTTGCTGAGATTTGAGTGCAATGAAGTTGGGTGCCATTAAGGCAGTGTGTGGCCTCGAGCTGACCCTGACCAAAAGCTGCATTTAAACTTCCCAAAGCTCAAAAGCTGCTCTTGAGCCACAGATTGCACACCTCTGGCATAGATCCATGATGTGGAACCTTCCTTTCCTTTCCCTATCTTGAGTTACATCCCTTGAGTACCCCCCACTAAGGCTGAAGCAAGAACAGGTGCTCCCATTCCGTTTGGAATTACTGACCTTTCAGAAGTGCTTTCGGCCATTTGTTGGCATTTTCTGCTTCTGTACTTATGGTCCTGTTTTTATCAGTGCCCATGATTTCCCATCATTTTTCAGTAATTTCCAGTGTTGCCAGAAATTACAGAAAAATACTGATAATACCAGAAATTACCAAAGTGGCGGAAAATCATGGATAATAATGAAAATGCCAGTAGAGTTCCTCCTCGCATGAATGAAGGCGGAAGAGCTGTTTCCATTTGAAACAGCACTCGCAGGTTTTTTTTGTTTCGGCTCTACCCGCACCGCTAACTCTTTTATGCGCTGTGTGGAACTTGTACTAATTTTCAAAGTGGCTCATGGGAAAGAAAAGGTTCCCCACTTCTGGTTTGGACTGTAAGGTATTCAGGGCAGGGACTTTTTCTTACTATTGTGTATATGCAATTTCTAACAGAGTATTGTTAATATTAGTACTATTCAACCAAAACTGAGACATTTAAGTGCTAGCAAAATGCAAATAATAACAGTAATAATAAATCACAAAGAAAAGGCTTTTTTGCATAAGAGGTAAAGAAAGAAACATAGCCAAACACATACATCTCAAATTTACTAGACCTCACCTTTGTTTGCAGTTAAATATGATATTTTGAATGGCTTTTGCTCCATTGGAAGAACAAATCACAGTCAGTCATAGAAATTGCCACTGCGGATGCGGTACTGGCAAATAGACAAAGTGTAACTAAATTCATAAGCCATTGGCCCTAACAGTTTTGCAAGTAATCCATGGCATGGCATTAGTAGCCATTTGGAAAGGGAAAAAAACTGTGCTTGAACAACTTGCTGTGGCTCCATCCAGAATGTATCCATGCCTTCTTTCTGTTCATAAACCTTTATCGCTTCAGTTTTAAAACAAATAAAATGTAAGTCAAAAGTCTGTTAGACAATGTTTCTAACACTTTACAATGCTGGATTTAATAGCTATAAAGCTGTTTGAGTCAGTTGGCTGAAATACAGACCTTGCATGATAAAATAACTGAGAAAATATAATTTCTTCACCACTAATTACTAGCAGAGGTGGTTTTGCTATCAGATTTTTCAGATTTTAGATTTATTAGGCACAGCTTTTGCCTTATGCCAAAAAAAACCCCAGTAACAAACAAACAACAAATCAAACAACAAGCACTAATTTACACCAACACCATCCTCCTTATCATTTACCGGTTTTGCTATCTATTAAATAGCTTTTCTCCATGTGTTTTATGAGCATAGCAAAAATCCCTCTGTTGCCTACAAAATATAGTACTTGTAACTCTTAGCTTTGTGATCACCAGAGCGCTGTATTTCCAGAACCATGTTTCTTATTGGCTTTCACAGCATCATAAGTTAGAGTCGCAATACACTCTAAAGCCAATTATATAATGAATCTCTGGATTTACTGGGTTTTTCAAATAGTGTATTTTTCAGTCTGTTAGAACATTTGCAAATTACACAACTTAAAAAGAAATTACAAGACTTTTCTATCCTCTCTTTTTATCCATTAACACCTAGCCACTTCTAGGTTTTTGCTGGTGCCATTCCTGTCCATGTTGAATTTTGCAGTTTCATTTCAGAATGCCTTTGTATCTATATTTTTTATTTGAATACCATGACCACTCCATCTCAGGAAAAAAATACGTAAATAAAATTAACTGGCCAAGCAAGGATGTCTATTTCAGAAGTTAAACATCATACTCTGTATTGCAAACTCTTAAATGGATTGTGACATTTTTATTTAGTTTATTTGGCGTGGACATAGGCCATTGCCAAAACATTAATAAACATACAATATACAAAAACAAAAGAAAAAGCAAAACATTCAAAGCATACATCCATATTATAAATAAAGTAACAGTAAGTGACAATGCCATGATCCTGATGATTGTAAATTCATATTCATAAGCTCCCTAGGAGCTTTGATTCCAAAACGGACTTCAAGTTGAAAGCTGACATCAAGAATTTAGAGACAACTTGCGTTATTCCAGGGGAGGTATCACTTAAAGCAATCTCCAGAAGGCAAGAGTTTGTTCTACCAGGAAAGTTCTCCAATAAGGAAGAAAGATGTTCCCTATGCAACTTATCATAAAGGTGGCAGTCAAATAAAATATGTTGGGTGGACTCCGTGCATAAATTGTCATAGGGGCAAGGAAGATTTCCATAAGTTATGCCGCAGCAACGTCCTTCCAAAACTTTTGAAGGTAGGGCATTAATACGGACGCATAAAAAATTATTTCTCTCCCTGTATGTACAAGATGTTTTCAGATATTTAGCCATTTCACCCTGCTCTGGCACCCATGATAGATAGCCTGTCGTATAGGGAGAATCTTACTTTTGCTAGGTCCTCCTGCCTTTGAGTGTCTCTAATTCTTTGCAGAATCTCGGGTTTAACTACACTTATGTTTTTATTGACAAAATAGGAATGTGAGAACCCAAATTTAGCAAATGCTTATCAATGGCTCTCAACCAATAGTTCCTATAGTCATCTTCCATCATAAACTTTGCAAGCCCCAAATTTTTGGAATTAGTTATCCTAAGTCAAAACTTGAAAGTAAGCTCCCAGGCTACTGATGACCAGCTTTTCTGTCCTAACTCCAACCTAATGGCTGCCATAGTGGAACCCTTTGGTACCCTAAGTAGGCTTTGCAGGGAATGTGACATTGAATGTCAAAAGTGTGATGGAAAAATATCCATGTTCTTAGCAGTTTGGGGGATTGCTTCTGCACAACTTCTTCTCTTAGTGCTGATACCATACGTCACTGAACAGGAAATACAAGCAAGGCATGTATTCAAATGACCATATAAAGATGTTTGCTTTTTTAATAAAACAAAAAAGTAACAAACATTTGCAAGTCAAAGTAGCTTTTGTTTGGAAGTACTGTAAAACATGAATTATACAAAGAAAACTGAAAATTCATTATAAGTTTTAATGTTTTTGACCAGTATTCTGTTGCATTAAACGAATGTTTTTATGGAAGTATACAGCAAGGGATGGAGGATATAATGGAATGTTTTCCATTTAATAAATTAATTAACTTCCAATATACAACAGTATTCCAAACTATTTTGTAATGCTCAGAACATTACTGTTTTTCACTTCTACAAGTGAGAGGCAGGCAGCCCGCTAGTGCCACCACCACAGCCTGCCTCTGGCCCAGTTACTCCCCCCAGGTCTCCATCCTGCCTTGTCCTCTCACCCAGGGGTGATTCGAGGCAGCTAACAATAAAAGCAAATTATCAGATATAAAATACAATATAAGTACAGGATAAATAAATAAAACACAATAATACTTGTACAAATAAAAACCCCTTCCCTAACCCATCCCACCCACTCCCCCTATCCCTCACCAAATGCCTGGCAGAAGAGTCAGGTCTTACAGCCACGCTGGAACGCAAGGAAATTCGGGCTATGGCAGATCTCTGCCACTTTCCAAAGTGATGGTGTGGCTGCCGCGAACACCGTCCTGCTTGTATGGACCCACCAACAATGCAGGAGGTGGGCAACAGCACGCAGATCTTTAAGGACTTGAAAGGTTAAAACCAGCACCTTGAATCAGGCCCAAAAGACAATAGGCAGCCAGTGCAGTGCTTGGAGCACTGGTGTAATGTGCTCTCTGCGGCCCACCCCAGTCAAGAGATGGGCCACAACATTCTGAACCAGTTGCAACTTCTGGACCGTCACCAAGGCCAGCCCCACGTATAGCACATTGCAGTAGTCCAGTCTTGAGGTGACGAATACATGGATGAGAGTGACAAGATCAGAGTCTGAAACATATGGGCAGAGTCTTTTCACCAGATGTAATTTTATTTTTTATTTTTTTAATTTATATTAAAACTTATATGCTGCCCCCTCCTGCCTCAGGCATCTCGCGGTGGCTCACAACATTTTAAAACAGATTAAAATATACAATAATTGGCAAAAGGTGCCTCTCTCCACAGCCGACACCTGAGAATCAAAGCGCAGCTGTGAATTCAGGAGCATCCCCATGCTCCGCACACATGAAACCAATGGAGGTCGCACATCTCCTATAACAGGGGTGCTCTCCCCCCGCAGATCATCGACCCCCCCCCCCCCCATCATCATCACCACCGTCTTACTAGGATTGAGATTCAATCGGTTCAACCTCATCCAGTTCCCCACAGTGACCAGACACTGGGACAACAAGCCAGCAAGGCCTGGGTTGGATGAAAATGACAGGTACAGCTGGGTGTCATCTGCGTATTGATGACAACTAACTCCCCAGCTGTGCACAACCTCCCTAAGTGGCTTCATATACAGTTAAACATGAGATGGGACAGAATAGAACCCTGCGGGACACCGCACGCGAGAGTACCAGGGAGATATGTACAATCCCCTAGGACCACCCGCTGCGATCTGCCAGCAAGGTAAGAACAGAACCATTATAAAACGGTTCTGCCCACCCCGACCAAGTCCAGCAGGCAGGTCACCAACAACTCATGGTTCACAGTATTGAAGGCCACCAATAAATCCAGTAGGGTCATATGATCCCTATCCAGTTCCACTAGAAGGTCGTCGACCAAGGCCACCAATGCTGTCTCCGTGCCATAACCAGGACGAAAGCTTGACTGCATGGGATCTAGAAAATCAGTGCAGTCCAGATCTACCTGCAGCTGCTGGGCCAATATCCATTCAGTAAACTTTCCCTAAAAGGGAAGGTTAGACACAGGCCAGTGGCTCGCTGGGGCATCTGCACTGAGAGATGGTTTTTTAAGGAGGGGCCGACCCACAGCCTCCTTGATGCAGTCTGACACCCTCCCTTCTCAAAGGGAGGTGTTAATAACCCCAGCCAGCACCGACCCCAATGTCTCCCTGGAGGCCTTAACCAATCAGGATGGGCAGGGATCTAATTCGCAAATTGTGGTTCGAACAGATCCCAGGACATCGACTGCCTCGGCAGATGTCACCAATTTTGAAACTCATCCCACAAAATCCAATCAGACGGGGCATTCCTAATCTCTGACCCAGCCACTGTATCTGACAAGGTGGAGTCGAAGTCATCCTCAATGTGAGTGATTTTATTTTCAAAGTATGTTAAAAACATGCCACAGTGGACTTTGAATGAATTTGGTTCCAGGCAGAGAGAGGGTGGACTGACCAACCCCCACACTACCTGGAACAGCTCCACCAGATGCTACCGAGTGGATGCTATGATGGAAGCAAAGAACCGTTTCTTTGCTTCTTGCATTGCCATGACATAGGCCCTCAAAAACACTCTATTCTGCAATCGGTCATCTTGGAAGCAAGTACGGCACCACCGCCACTCTGCCTCCCTTCACGCTTCAACCACCCCAGATTCTCCATGAACCACAGGGACCTGTGGTGGTGAAACACTGGGAGCGGACTTCTGGGTGCCACCAGATCAATGGCCTCAACTAGCCAGCTGTTCCAAAAGGCCACGAGGTCAACAGTGGAGCGGCCCTTAAGGTCGGCAGGTATCTCCCTCAGAGCATTACAGAACCCTTCTAGTTTGATAAGTCTCCGGGGATGAACCAGCTTAACCAGTCCCACACCCACAGTCAGGTAGGCAAGCCAGGATGGAGGCTCGCAGGAGGTAATGGTCTGACCATGGCAAGGGAGAACTCTCAACTCCCCCAAACATCAGACACACACACACCCCACCTCAAGGTCAGTGCAGAATATCAAGTCAAAAGTATAATTGTCCCCCCTCATATGTTGGCCCCACTACCACCTGGGACAGGTTGCCATGGAGGCCATAAACTACTACTCCACCCCAAGCAATCTGACCTTGGCATGCATATTGAGGTTCCCCCAGGACAATAAGCCTGGGAGAGCTCAAGACCAGGTCCAAGACCAGCGTGGCTAGAGCAATTAGGGATGCTGCCATGCAATGGGGTGCTTGGTACACCAGCAGAATCCCAGTCCTGTCCCTGGCTGGACCTCCTGGTCCATCATCGGCCAAATCAAACATAAGATGGAGATCCTCTATTCTAGACTCGGTCTGCACTGAAGACCTCCGTGTGACCAACTCATCCTTAAAAATAATGGCTATGCCCCACCCCAACTCTCCAGTCTATGCTGGTGCTGGACAGAGTACCCAGCCAGAATGAGGTCAGCCAAAATTAGGCCTGACAGCTCATCCAGCCAGGTCTCCATCACACACATGAGATTGGCGGCCCACTCCAAAATGGAATCATGGATGGTAAAAGATTTATTGGACACTGACCTCGAATTAAACCTTCCTTTTTTAGTAAAGATTTCTAAAAACCTTTCAGTGTAAGATCTTTCTTTTTAGTAAAGCTTTAAGTGGATGGAGATAGGGATTGGGTGGGAAGTTGTTGGGTGGCTGGGATTGGAATGTGTAGGGGTTATTGTTGGAATATATTTTTATGTCTTTGAATTATATTTCATGTGTTTTGTGAGCCACCCTGAGCCTTCAGAGTGGGGTAAAAATATAAATAAAAATAAATATTATACACCCGCCAGTATGTCTCTGGGAACTGCAGACATACCATATCAATCTATTGAAGGAATGGACCAAAAGGATCAGTCAAGGGACAGAGGGCCTGTCCAGGGAGGTCATGGCACCGGTGGGCTTGCCCAGCTATGTGGTATAACTATGGGCTCCAATTTACATGGGCAGGAAGTAGGCCAGTTATCTGTGCTGGTGGACCAATTCACTCATGTCTTTGCAAAGACCCACACATGCACAATCTTAGTTAAAACATGAGGTCATCATGGAGCAAGGAAAGATGGTATATGAGGACCTGCACAGGATTCCACGTCGACAGTGGAAAACAATTGAGGAAGAGGTGAAGAACATGCTGTCCCTGGGGGTCATAAAAGAATCCAAGAATCTGTGGAAGTCAGCAAGTGCTGGTAGGACAGCCGGGTGGGTCCACTCGGTTCTGTGTCGACTTCCAACAGGTGAATGTAAATATAACCTTTTGATGCCCACCTCATGCCCTTGATGGACATGTTAACTGAACAACTGGGACAGGTGCAGTTTGGCAGATCTCACTAATGCCTTCGGCCCAGGAAAATACAGCATTCACCACTCATCTGGAATTGTTTCAGTTTGTTGTGATGCCCTTTGGACTTCATGGAGCTGTGGTCACATTCCAACGCCTCATGGATCGGATTTTGGCACCACACCTCATGTATGCTGCAGCCTATATTGATATAATGATTTTCAGTTCCTCCTGGGAAGAATACCTGAACCACTTAGTTCACAGCAGCCTTGGCTACTGCTGGGCTCACCGCCAACCCAGCCAAGTGTTGGCAGGGTTTTAGGGAAGTCACCTACTTGTGCTACCGAGTGGAGAACAGGTGGGTGAGGCTCATCCTAAATCAAACACAAGCCTTAAAGGATTGGCCGCTACCTGAGACCAAGGCAGAGGCACAATAATTATTAGGATTAGCTGGCTGTTACAGGCACCACATTCTGCCACAATAGAAGCTCCCCTCACTGATTTGGTAGGCCGATGGCAACCATTTAGACTGCACTGGACATCTCAGCGAGTACAAGCCCTCTAGGCCTTGAAACAACAGCTCTGTTCAGCCCCCATGCTCTATAACGCTGACTTCTCATGGCTGTTTATACTGCAGATGGAGTCCTCTGATGTGGGACTGGGGGCGGTCTTATCCCATATTCTAGATGGGGATGAACACCCCATCATGTACATTAGTTGAAAGTTAGCTAGGCAAAGCAGGCCACCATAGAGAAGGAAGCCCTGACAATGCCCTGGGCAACAAATGCTCTGAGATATTACCTGTTAGGGGTCCAGTTTACCTTGTAACCAGTTATGCCTCACTGCAGTGGCTGACCTTGATGAAGGACTCCAATCCACACCTGATGTACTGGTATTTGGTGTTGAAGCCCTCCGTCTTTGATGTCCAACATCACTCCAGTTGACACCAATGCAGATTTTTATTCTTAGCAGGAGGAGGATGCTCCAGTACCCTGTGGCTTCAGGGGCCTTGTCTTGGTGACCAGGGAGTGTGACAATGGGTAAGAGTTCCCCATGATCAGACTGAGATGGGATCCCGATACCACAGCTGTGGGAGCAGCAGCAGGGCTGAGACAGCTTACCTGAGTGTCATGTGGTTTTGGGCTGCTAAATGTGTTGTTGGAAAATACACTTTTTGGGTGCTGTTAAATGTTTTCACTAATGAGTCACTGGTGTGTTACAAGCTTTCATACATTTACACAAAGGGAAGGAAGTCCATTTCCTCACAGAGTGCCAGAATAGACAGCTAACTGCAGGACCTGGCTCATAAGTCCATTTCCTTACAGAGTGTCAGAAAAGGCAGCTTACTGTAAGGCTTGGCTCATGCAGGGGGGAAGGGAAAGGTTTATACAATCACACCCGTAGGGTACATGAGGTTCCACCAGGGCACTGACCCTGGCTTAAGTCTCAGACCTGGTCTACGGTTATTGACACTCACTCATTCACTCAACCCATATGACAATGTTATTTTAGATACTGTGGTCAATTCAAGAGATCAGAGAGAGACTGGAAATATATTGGCAAACCTCTTAGCTTTATTTAGTACAAAGTTCAAAAAACCAAAATATATTCTTATTACTCTATATGTTACTACAATGTTATTCTTTCAACATTCATTCATACTTTCATACATTACCTATCCTCCTGTTAGGGTGGCCAACCCATAACAGAGGTGATGCGGGCGCCAGGACCTGTCCGTTGATGTTGAGATGGTATGAACTGATGTTACAGGCGTCCGAGTTTCAAAAGACATCCGTCCCATATTTATAGGTTACTGGCTCCATAGGCTGTGCATATGTTGTTGCAAGGCAGAGTCGGCCCTCCCATACCTTCCATGAGCCATTTCGACTAGGATGCATCTATCCTCGTATGGTTCCCTTTCCTGACCAGTTGAACTTTGTTCCATTTCATAGATGTCTGTTTTCAGCCTTATGCCCAGAACTGTTGTGTAAGCAATTAATATCCAAAATCAAGCTATGCTTGCAAATATAGTGTAAGTTCAAGATGTACTGCCATCTTGTGTAAGTCTTAGTAATGCGGTTTGCAGTCAAAATCTTGCAAGCTGTCAAATTAAAGTCTGTGCATAGTTCACTTAGGGGCTTTTGGCTTCAAGTAATTATTTTCTTGCAGTTTTTAAGCAGTTTCTTGCAGTATCTTCAGCCTGGACAATTCTAATTCTATTATCATTCATACACCTGTCATTCTACTCCTGACATTCATCTGTCATGAGTGAATGGCAGGGGCCAGGGCCACAGCAGCAGCCACTCAGCAGAGAGGAGGTGAGAGTGACATCATTGTTGGGACCCACCAAAGCTCTTTAAGAAGTTCTAGGACTCACAGAGAGGGATGGCAGATTGGAGAAGGGGAATAGCTGGGCAAATTCCCACCCACATACATGGGGAGCCCAACAGATGAGTGGAGCCCAAGGTTGACAGTGATCCAGCAGCACCCACCTAGACAACGTGAGTGGAGCAATACTCTGAGAAGAACAAGAATCCCCGGGACTTGACTGAGAGGGGAGGGGAGTGAGGGAGAGAAGAACTCTGATGCTGTAAAGGGGTCACAAACCCCAGGAAGCGTGCTGATTCAGGAAGGTGGAACAATCCATCTCCCACAAACCACTACACCAGAAAAAGGGGGTTCCTTTTCATCCCCAGTGGGTAGCTGGGACAAGCCCTCCCCTGTTCTTTTTTTTTTTTTTTTTTTTTTTGGTAGTCACAGGGCCACTCTGAAGGAAGCCCTGGAGGAAACACCATGATCTGGAGAAAAGTGCCCCATGCAGCAGAAGAAAGATTTTATCAGGGCCAGCTGAAGTGGAGCGAGGCTTAATGCGCCTAGAATGCCATGTAAACCACTTTGTTCTGCAGTGCTACTTCTCTGTGGCTCATAATCCTCCTACTCAACCTTTCTCCTCCTCTCACTAGGCCTTCCAGGCAAACAGTGCTTGGGGGCAGAGGAAAAGGGGCCTCCTCTCATAAGGACTCAGTCCCACCTCTTTCGGACAATTCCCACCTGCACCACCCATGTACTCTGCTGCTGGCTGTGTGTCTCTCAGCATTGCTAGTGAGCCTGCTCAGGATCAGGCTTCTTTTGCCACGCTGCCTCCAACCTGCCTGGCTGCTCCCACTTGGGCCAGCCCAGCTCTCAACATCCACAGCCCCTCTGATCCAGTCTCCTTCTGCCTCACTGCACTGCCTGCCTCAGACACTGATGCCTACCCAGCCCAGCCTCCCTCCCCACTCTGATAAGCAGAGGAAGGGACTTTTTGTCCTGACTGGCTTGATGCTGGAGCAGAGGGGTGAAGGGTTGAGGAAATAAAACTTTGGTCAGGGCATGGAGCAGGACACCTGGGTTGTTAGGGGGAGGGATTGTGGAGGGTCAAGAAAAAAGGAATTTGAGGTAGGGATCTAGGATTCCTGGGTTCTTTGGAGGAAAGTGGGTGGATGGCTATGGGAAAGGAGCTTTGGGCCAGGGATTCAGGATTCCTGGGTTCTCTGGGGGGAGGGGAGGACAGACAATGGAGGATTAATATCTTTTAAAGCAATGGAAGTGTTAAGTGTATGTATTAAACTTTCAAATATTATTTATTTAATCATTTTTTAAATGTGCTCTCTGGGCCATTTTCAAATTACCAGTATGATCCCTGGAGCAAAAAGATTCTCCTTCCCTGACCTTACCTTCTTTGCACAGTATATATGTTATATTAGAAATGATATTTGCCATATGCCTGCCAGGCGCACATATATAAGGAAGAGGTATCAAATTCAGTGTCCATATGCTGGGCTCAGGAAGAGGTGGAAACACAGAGTGCATGGTGCCATACACTCACTCTGCCCCTTCCCACCAATTGGAGAATGGAATGTGTTTGGTCCAGCTGTGCTCTGTGGCAAATCTGGATTCACAGGGCTTAGTTTCCACTTGGGCTTGCCCACCATGCAAGAGTGCATTTATTTATTTGACTCCCTTCTCCCTCCTGCTCACAGAGCAGCTCGGGGCGGCTTACAACAGAATCAGTAATAAAATCCACAGTTAAAATATACTCAAAATTTAACATTCATTAAAATATATTAAAAGGGTAGAACAAAAAAAAGCAACCTCCCCTAACCCACCCCATCCTACCCGTCTCCCTCTCCAAAGGCCTGGCAGAACAGCCAGGTCTTACATCGTCTTTGGAAAGACTGGGGCCAGGTGTGCAGGAGTGATCTGGCCAGTACACTTGTTATGGTAGCGGAACCCTTATGCCTGGTAACATAGCCCTTGCAATTCTCCATCATACCAATGAGTCATAAAAAAAAAAAAAAAAGACAAAACGGTATCCGATACAATCATCTTAAATAGCCGGGATTCCTAGTTTTCTCTGCCAAACAAATGGAAATTCTCTAAGTAAAAACACTAAAATCTGCATTTTTCTGCCATTAAAATTAGAAAGTGTTTATTGCAAATTATTCATTTTTTCTAACAGTCTGATGCACTGGTTGTCACTGTCACTCAAATAACAAAATAAAATAATATCCCATACCAGCCAGCCCTGGCACAGAGCCCAAGTCTCTTCCACTGCAGGTATGAAGGGGAGCCACTCCAATCCCCTTCTCCCCACCAGCCCAGACACGGACCCCAGCGTACTTCGGCCTCACCAAAAGCTATGCAGGGCTGTGTTCTCATGCCTGATCTTTTTAGGGAAGGTTGTTGAACGGGTAGTGACTCAGCAGCTCCAGGGGCACCTCGACCGCGTCAGTTATCTTGATCCTTCTCAGTCTGTCTTTCGTCCGGGTCATGGCACTGAGACAGCACTTGTGGCCTTGGTAGATGATCTCTGCCGTGAAAAGGACCGGGGTCATTTGACCCTATTGGTCCTGGTAGATCTCTCAGCTGCATTTGATACCGTTGACCACAAGATGTTGGTGACGCACCTGCAGGACAGTGCGGGGGGTGGGTGGGTGGGTGTGCGTGATCGTTCTTGAATGGTTCCGTTCATTCCTGACCGGGAGAATACAGTGGGTGGTACTCAGTGACTGTTTGTTTGTTTTTCATCATACCAAGGCCTCCCGTGTGGCAGGGTTCTGTCTTGTCCCCTCTCCTGTTCAACGTGTGTATGCAGCCACTCGGTGAGGTGATCAGGAGGTACAGGGTGAGGTGTCAACAGTATGTGGATGACACCCAACTGTACCTGTCATTTTCAACTGACCCAGGCCCGGCTGTCTAGGTGCTTACCCAGTGTCTGGCAGCTGTGGGGGACTGGATGAGGGCTAATCGATTGCGACTGAATTCAGACAAGATGGAGGTGATGTTAGTGGGTAAGTTGGTGGATGTGGCGCTCCCACGATTGATGGCATCTGTCCTCTGCTGACTTCCCAGGTGCAGAATCTGGGGGTGCTCCTCGATGCGCAGCTCCGCCCAGATGTCCAGGTGGAGGCTGTGGCGAGGAATGCCTTCCGCCAGTTACATCTGGCGGCTTCAGCTGCTGATTTCAGTTCCGGATCTGGCCACGATCATCCATGCCTTTATTACCTCTGTTAGACTACTGTAATGCACTCTACGTGGGGCTACCAATGGTGATGGCTTGGAGACTGCAGATGGTGCAGAATGCAGTGGCCTGGCTCCTGGTGGGGCTGGGTCACCAGGAGCACATTACTCCAGTGCTCCAGTCTCTGCATTGGCTGCCAATAATCTTCCAGGCCCGATTCAAAGTGTTGGTTTGTTGGAAAGGCAGTAGTCAGAGAGGGCAGGAAGCTGCCTACACAAACCCACCCTAGTCTGGGACAGAATCACCGCGTCGTTGGCATAAAGCAAACAACCCAGGTGTCTGGAAGCCAGCTTGGGGGGGGAAGAATTCAGACGGTGTCAAGGCTGGAACCAGGTCATTCAAAAAGATGTTAAAAAGGGCTGGGGCTAGAATACAGCCCTGCCTGACTTCTGAAAAAATAGGGAGCCAGGCGGAGAGCTGCCCCCTCTGACTACTGCCTTTCCAACAAGCTTGTAATTAATTACAAGAAGACCAAAGTTTTGGTGTTCGGAAGGGAGAGAGAGACCTATCACTGGGCTATAGATTAGAATCCTATAGTACAGGTATCTTTTTATAAATATCTAGGGATTATGTTCCACTCTTCCCTTAGTTGGATCCCCCATAGAGATATGGCTATAGGTAGAACTAAGAGCCCGCTGGCCGCTATCTCAAGACTTTTCAAACATAAAGGGCATGGAAGCCTGGGGATAGCACTCCAAATCGTGGAAGCTAAAGTTCGTTCCCAACTCCTATATGGAGGGGCCTTATGGGCCGTGGCTGTTTCCTCGACCCTGAATACTATGCAGACCAAAGCCATCAAAATGCTTTTTCAGATCCCTAATGGTACTCCATCAGCAGCAGTGAGAGTGGAGTTTGGACAGATTTCCTGGGGTTGGGTAAACTGGAAACAGGTGGCCCATCTGTGGCTGCGCCTTTTCCAGGATGCCCATTTTGAGCTTTTGGCTCACTTAACCCAGGATTCCTTTACTTCCTCATGGATGAGGCAAGTGGTTACCCAGCTGTCAGTATGTGGGCTGTCGGTGGAGCGTTTGAAAACCCTCCCGTTGGGCCAAGCTCGTAGGAAGGTGGGCAGTAGGTTCATCGATATTGCCCGCCAGGAGGATTGGGCAGAGGTGGGCTCTTTTGTTTCTTTAGCCCATTACAAGTTCATTATGCCTTGGGCTGGGAGGAGGGCAGCCTATCTGTCTGCCTTGCTTTCCAGGAGGCATTTAGCTCTTCTTTTTGGGGCCAGATTAAATGTCCTCCCTACTTGTGTACTGGAGGGGCGTTATACCGGTACCCCATTTGGTGAAAGGTTGTGTCCTTTCAATTGTCTTGAAGTCGAGACAGTCGCTCACATTCTATTTGTTTGTCACCTATATGATGCCCCTCGAAATTACCTGCTGGACGCTCATATTAAAAGCTTTCCGGGCAGGACGTATTTGGAACTACTTTGCATTTTTCTCTCGGACAGTGACACACCCCGTTTGAGAGCTGTAGCAGCCTTTTTGGTTTTAGCTTTTGACTACCGTCACCACTTTTTGCAGTGTCAGTCTTTGGGTTCTGAGGGTATGGTCCCTTTTGAGGAGGAGGGGGGGTTAATGCTTTAATGGTCTGATTTTATGTGTTTGGTATATCACTGTGTTTGGATGTGGTCTTTAGATTTTGTATTTTTTTCCATTCGAAGTGTGTTATATATTACTGTTGTTTGTATTCATTTGCAAGGACCGAATGGTCACGCAATAAAAATTTATTGATTGATTGATTGAAGTGTTGGTTTTTGACCTATAAAGCCTTACATGGCCTGGGCCCTGCCTACGTGCGAGACCGCCCCACTCCCCGGGTTCTGGACCAGCTCCTGCGGTCATCTGGGGGCACCTTGTTGGAGGTCCCTCAGGTTTTCCGGGGGGCCACGCAGGACAAGGGCGTTCTCGGTGGCTGCACCATGCCTCTGGAATTCTCTCCCGGTGGGGGCCCGTCTGGCCCCAAACCTCCCGACTTTTCATAAGAACTGTAAGACCTGGCTGTTCCGTCAGGCGTTTGGCAAAGGAGAGGGGGGATGGGGGGAGTGGAAGAAGATAATGTAGGGATTTTTAATGTGTTTTGGTTATTACTGTTGTTTACTGGCGGGGGGGGGATATATTTTAATTGTTCTATTGTGTTTTTATTGTATTTTATATTTATTGTTGTTAGCCGCCCCAGGCTGCCTATGTGCAGGAGGGGCAGGATATAATTTTTTAAATAAATAAATAAATCTCTTCTCTCAGATGCAGGCGAACACCAGAACCTCCGCAGAGCTTCCGCCTGCTTTAAATTTCCGCTGTCACCATTGAATTTTTGCAGGTGGAAATTTCCCAGAAAAACCTGGAATTCCATATTTTTTTCTCTGGGGAAAACAGGAATTATGCATTTTTCTCTGATAAAATGGGAATTCTGTCTCTTTCTCTGGTTTTTCATGCTAAACGAAAAACCAGGAACCCTGTTAATAACAGACCCTTTCTTTATCTTCCCCAAACAACCTTGCCTTTTGCAGCATTAAGGATACAAGTCTAGCAACCCATCTTGTGTGTTTTGTGCCAATCATGCTTTATTACAGCTTTGAAAGGATGACCCCTAGTTCAGCACACTTACTTTTATAGAGGACTTCTGGTACTCTGAAAAGCATCAGATAGTGTATTCTCCAAAACTTTCATTTTCTTCTGCTGATAGCTGTTCTGCCCTGTTCAGAGCTCAATAGTGATTTCACAATGTAATTTACTACAAAGGACTGTTAATATGGCTTACAAACCTTTCATCAGTTCTTGGTAAAAAAATCCATGCCAATGGAACTAATAGGACAAATCTGAATCCCTTAACCATTTTTTGGCCTGATAGAATTATAGATTTACTACTTAGGTGACTGTCCAGTTGCAAAACATGCAGCCATACAAGGCAGAGAAATAAAGAGCCAGTCGGATTACATGCTTTCATATGGTGCCAAGGACATGGCCAACGACATGAAGATCTGTTTGAAGTGAGTCAGCTTAAGGCAACAGTAAACTCTTCCTTGAGAAATTTACATTTTAAAAAATAGAGAGAGATTCAAACATTTACACCAGTGATGGGGAAAGTTTTTCTCCCATGAGCCACTTTGAAAAATATTAAAAGTCATGCAGCACAGATAAGTGGATGAACATCTACTGGATGGTAGACCCAGCCTTACCACAGGGCCACCCATGGCAACCATCACTCTTTAGGGAGCCCTGCTGTGGCTCCTGTTTTCACCAGGTTAGGGTGTGGGGGCCCCACTTCCTCCCAGTGGGGCCCCTGATATGACCATCTTTAGTGCCCTGCAGAGGGTGTCCCTAAAGTGTTGGGGTCACCAAGGCCCCCACATTTTACCTTTGGTCTTGTGTCCCGCAAATTCTAGGGATGACACTGAAGAGGAGCTGGGGGTGTGTGCTTGGGGGCAGATGGAGGAGAGGGAAGGGCTTGGGGCCCACAGACCAAGACCCTAACTTTGAGTATATGCCTTTATCTAAGTTCCTTCTATACTTGAGGGTAGGGGATAGATCTGGCAGCCAGGTACTGCTATTGGAAGAGAAACAATTTAAAAACTGATTGTTGGCCAGCTTTGACCCATGGACCTATAATACCCATCCCTGATTTACATTTCCCACCCCTCAAGGAAAATAAAAACGCCACCCTTACTAAAACTGTTCTGTCACCATTCACAACACTAGAAGTACTACTGTAAACTGGCTAGATAAAGAAAAGTTCGTGGTCAATGTGCAATGTATTCATAATCAAGCTACATTTTTAAAGTGCAAAATTTTAAAAGATTGTCATTTTTCATCGTCATTTGTTTTATTCATCCCAGAATGAAACAAAAACAGCAATAGCGTGGGTTTTAGCGGCCACAATCTTTATTGCCAATTCCAGTAAGCTAGGTGGGGTAAAATGTAGAGCTGAAACTCAGTCTTCTGAAAACTTTGGAATTCACCAAAGATTATGGTACTCGGTTCTGAAAGTCCGAAGTTTCGAGGACCAAAGCCATTCCTTGGAAAACTTTGGAAGCCACTGAGCACATGGCTGGACGGTTGAGCTTCTTCTGGAAATGAAACTTAATGCCATATTTGGTAGGAGGTTGGTATGGGAGGGGACAGTTGAGTGATGGTAAGCCAGATGACAAGTTTTGATTGGCTGGCCAAGCCAGATGACAAGTTTTGATTGACTGGCAGGGCAAAATAAAAGTGGCTATAGCCATTTTCCATTCTCTTTGGTGAATTTGGCTGTGCACTACAGTGCTGGATCTGTAAGTAATCAGCTAGTGGGGAGGGGTGCCTGGCATGGCATGGTTTGGTGTGTCCTGTCCATAGGGCCAATGCTGGGGGACAGGGGTTACCTTTACCTTTACCATGCCATTCTTTTTAAAAAAGAAATAATTGGGTGCCACATTGCTACTGTCTGCTGCTTGGTTGGCACTTGGCACCATGAGGCCAGAGGGATCTCTCTGCCTGGCTCCACTTCCCCTTGCCAGGTCTGTTCAAGTTACCAGTGCCACAGTAGTACCAATGCCATGCCTTTTTAAAAAATAAGAAGGTGCCCCTGGGAATGGGAGTGATTGAATGTCTGGTTTCTTAATTTTGTCTGCTGGGCTGGCTGGCTGGCTTTTGGTGGGATTTATTTTTTCAACTGTTTTGCGGGGTTGTGTGTGTTGTCCAGGATGTGGCATGGCACAACAGAACCCAATTATAAAGTGTAATTGTAAGTTGTTCTACTGTTGTTCTGCCTGCTGCTTCGTTGGCACCGTGAGACCAGACCAGAGGGATCACTCTTGCTTCACTTCCCCTTTCCTGGTCTGTTCAAGTTACCAATGCCACGCTTTTTTTAAAAAATAAGAGGGTGCCCTTGGGGTGTGTGTGTTTGAATGTCTGGTTTCTTAATTGTGTATGCTGGGCTGGCTGGCTGGTTGGTTTTTGGTGGGATTTATTTCTCCACGCAGTTGCACACTGTTTTGCGGGGTTGTGTGTGTTGTCTTCTTTCTTTTTTACCAACGCTGTGGGTGCTGTATGGCACAGTAGAGCCTAATTGTAAAGTGTAAGTTATCTGTAACTTCTACTGTTCTGCCAGCTGCTTGGCACCATGAGCTTGGCACCATGAGCTCCCTCCACCAACACTCCTTCCCTCTCCTTCCCATGCCACAAAGAGACTGCTGAATTGCAGCCCCTTATATACTGTATGGGGGGGAGGGAGGAAGGGCTGCATGTTTTTTGTGTGCACCCTGATCGGCTATGCAATTAAACAGCTACAGCTGCTGCACATGCAACACACATGCTGAG
Organism: Sphenodon punctatus; assembly: GCA_003113815.1. Lineage (NCBI taxonomy): Eukaryota > Metazoa > Chordata > Lepidosauria > Sphenodontia > Sphenodontidae > Sphenodon > Sphenodon punctatus. The sequence goes on along the minus strand of QEPC01007654.1, from coordinate 2,902,213 downwards.
GCACTGAGTTGGTGCTGAACACTTCCGAAGTTCCATGTTTCTGCATTCCAAAGACTTCCAAAGTTCGAAATTCCATTTCTGAATTCCAGAACTTTGGAAACAGTGCCGAAGGGCTGCCAAGTACCCGGGCCAATTACCCCACCCACCACATGAGGCTGTGGTTGATTATCCATACCAGCCGTCTCCTGGTCCAATGCCAGTTGGAGATTGTTGACCAAGGTCATCAATGCAGTCTCTGTACCATAACCAGACCGAAAACCAGACTGAGAGGGGTCAAGGAAACCGGTTCGGTCCAGATGGTCCTGGATCTGCTGTGCCACAGCCCATCCAGTAACCTTCCCTAAAAAGGGGAGGTTCAAGACCAGCCAATAACTGACAGGAGCATCAACGTCAGGAGATGGTTTCTTGAGCAGAGGCCTAACCACAGCCTCTTTCAGGCATTCAGGCATCCTGACCTCCTGAAGGGAGGCACCGCCCACCCCAGCCAGCATGGCCATAACGTTTGCCTGGCTGGTTTTCACCAACCAGGACTGGCATGGATCTTGTTCACAAGTAGTGGCACGAACAGATCCCAACAAGGACTCCACATCGGCAGGAGACACCATCTGAAACAGGACAGGACGGGGCATCCATAGCCCCAAGATGATCCTCTGCAATAATGGTGGTACCGAAATCGTGGCGGATGCGAGCGATCTTACCTACAAATTATTCAATAAACTGGTCACAGCAGTCACTGAATTGCTCCAGGTCCAGGTGGAGGCAGGCAGGACTGACCAAGCCTTTCACCACCCAGAAAAACTCCGCTGGACGTNGCATGGCCATAACGTTTGCCTGGCTGGTTTTCACCAACCAGGACTGGCATGGATCTTGTTCACAAGTAGTGGCACGAACAGATCCCAACAAGGACTCCACATCGGCAGGAGACACCATCTGAAACAGGACAGGACGGGGCATCCATAGCCCCAAGATGATCCTCTGCAATAATGGTGGTACCGAAATCGTGGCGGATGCGAGCGATCTTACCTACAAATTATTCAATAAACTGGTCACAGCAGTCACTGAATTGCTCCAGGTCCAGGTGGAGGCAGGCAGGACTGACCAAGCCTTTCACCACCCAGAAAAACTCCGCTGGACGTGACTTTGCAGATGCAATGAGGGCAACAAAGAACCGCTTCTTTGCTGCCTGCTCCACCACAGCATAGGCCTTTAAGCTGCTCTTATGCTGCGATCGATCATACTCATCGTGAGTCCGGTGCCACCATCGCTCTAACCGTCTGCTCTCCCGTTTCAAACACCGCAAGCCCCCAGTAAACCAAGAAGACCGGTGGGAGACTTGGGAGGGCAGCAGACGCCTGGGAGCCACTCTGTCAATGGTCTCGGACAACAAGGTGTTCCAGAAGGCTACGAGATCATCAACAGAGCGGGTGTCAAGGTCTAGGGGAAAATCCTCCAGAGCATTCCGGAACCGATCTGGGTCCATAAGTCTCTGGGGGCAGACCGATCTAATAGGTCCTGCACCCTGTTGGGGACTAACATGTGCCAGGATGCATGCCTTAAAGAGGTAATGGTCAGACCATGACAAAGGCTCCACCCCTCTAACTCCTACTAACTGAACCCCCGCCTCAAGGCTGGTGAAGAAAACCAAATTCAGAGTATGTCCCTCCTCATGTGTGGGGCCACAGATGACTTGGGACAGGCCCATGGTTGTCATGGAGGCCATGAACTCATGCCTCGCTCTTCCAAGGTCAACATCAGCGTGGATGTTAAAATACCCCAGGACCACTAATCTAGGGGTCCAGAGGATCATGTCTGACACCAGATCAGCAAGAGCATGTAGGGATGCCACCAGGCAATTGGATGCATGGTACACCTGCAGGACCCCTAATCTGTCCTCAGCCAAATCCAACACAAGATGGAGACACTCAACACCTGATGGAGCCTGCACCAGATACCTCCTAAAAGTAAATGCATCCTTGATAACAATGGCTACACCACCCCACCACTCCAGTCCCTCCAGCCGAGGCTGATGCTGCACAGAGAACCCAGCTGGAACAAGGTCAGCCAGAATAGGACCCGATTCATTGTCCAGCCAGGTCTCTGTAATACACACGAGGTCGGCGTCCCACTCAGGGATTAACTCCTGGATGGTTCCCCTCCACACCTCCCCCTCACCTCCCTCTCCTGCCACAAGAGGGAGGCCACCAATCCCACCACCACCCAAAAATCACGCTAACACCATATTTTCAACCACCTCACTCACTAACCACTACCAACCCCAAGCCACCCAACCCAATACCCAAATTTTACCCCCCCACTCACAATTCCCCACACATCAATATAACAGAGCCCCCACAAATGTCTTCACCCCCCTGCTCCCAATCAGGCAGGAGGGAGGTGAGGGCACACTCCAGGCAGCTGTGACTGTGACTGTGCTGGGGCCGCTTTGCACAATATAGATGATAGCCGATAGCCACCTCTGCCCACAAATGGCCCAATAACTGCACTTCGCCCTTTGGCAGCTCCCCTTTGTGATGTTACCTGGGGATGGGGACAAGCACAGCCACAGGTGTAGGCGGGGTCGAGGCAGCACACAGCACGCAGCCACCCTTCTTAGGTGAGCTAGTGAGAAAGGCACCGTCCCTGTGCATGTGTCAAACGACCAGGTATCCAGCGGTAGCCAGCCTCGACTGGACACAGATCTAGGTCACCTACCCTAACCAAGGACACCATTTGTCCCACAGTGCACTGGTCGGTCTTTGACCAGTGCAAACGCAAGCGCAGCACCTGGCTATCCCCAATAACATCCTCGAAGGCTAACGCCCTGTCTGATATATCTCCTGCCAACTCTGAAACCAGAATGCCCCCCAAAAGGCCAGCTTGCAAGCTGCCCAGAACAAAGAAAATTCAAAGTCATCAAAATAAGCTTGGGGGAGGATCCTACAATTGGTAACCAAAAGGGGGGCTGATTGGTGCCCTGGTATCTCTTGTCCTGCACGACTCTCTGGACCAGCTCTCAAACATCCTCCTGGCAAAGAACCCCTGGTCAGGGTGAGGTTGGCCTGCCAAACTACTCACAAAACTCAGGGCTGACACTTTGCTTGCAATAGTGCCTATGGCAGCACAAGCGCAACTAAGCACAAGCGCAAACTGAACATCTGAGACTCAGGAATAGGGAAACCGATGTCCCAACCCTGTTGGGACCTGAAATCTTGGAACTTGCAGAATGCCCTGCTGTAGGCTGCCCTGGTTCTCTCAGCCAAGGATTCCTGCACCATCTGGAAGAGGTCTTAGGATCCAAGGTTCCACATTGACAGGGGCAATGCTTCTGGCGTTTGTTTGACTCCTAGTGCTAGTGAGCAGAAATGCTCCATCTGGAAGCAAGAGAGGGCATCATCTACACCGTTGTTAATGCCTGTCACGTGCTTCACAAGAAATGGAATATTACTGTCCAGACAAATGAGCATAGATGCCCTCATCAGCTTCATCACTCAGGTTGATTTCAACAACTGGTAGTTAATAACATGCACAACAGCCAGGTTGTCACACCGGAATAGGACTGAATGTTTTGTAAATTCAGAGGTCCAAAGGTGGATTGCCACAACAACTGGAAAAACCTGCTGCATCGGAATGGACCTGTAGCTCAGCCTCCAACAGGAAGTGTTTCTGCCAGAAACTAAAACCAGCCCAACAGGAGGTGTTTCTGCCAGAAACTAAAACCAGCCAAGAAGATGGCCCATATCACCAAATTGTCCTTGAACTTTCTGGTCAACCTAACATATTAGTGAGGTAGGAGATTACCAGCAACCCTTGCATACAGATGTGACAGGAAGACCCTCCCTTGGGCCACCACCCTGCAGGCAAAATCCAGATGCAAGTGTAATTGCAGTTGCCTGACTGTCACCTTATCAGCAGCCAGAAAGCTATCAATGCTGCATTGTAATGCCACATGTTTTCCCCCGGGGAGCCAGGAAACTGAAAAAAAAATGTCTAATTCAGTTCCCAAATAGGACACGGGCCCTCGGTCTTCTGGGGGCGAAGGGTACACCAAGGTCATTGGCAACCTCCTGGAAAGTGCACAGTAGTCTCCCACACTCGTTCGTGCCTGTCCTGCCAATGAAGAGGAAGTCATCAAACTATTTAGTGACTTGTGGCAATCCCACTTACTGCCGGACCACCCACTCAGAGAGCTAAATCTCTTGAAGACTGAACCTGATATTGAGCAACCCATGGGTATGACCTTATCAAAATAGGTAGCTCATTGGCATGCCGTGCTGCTTGTTCTCACTCTGCTGAACTGCAGAAACCCAGAGGGGGACAGCCTTAAGTACCGCACCCTCAAGTCTCATCTCACAAGACCAATCTTCATGCCCTCTGGCCAGTTGCCCCAGCAACCCTGGATGGACGCAGGCTTTTTTCATGCCAGAGGGACCATTTCCCTAACTACCTGGTTTCAGCAGTCGCCGTCACTGCAGCACAGGTCTTACACCTTGCTCCTTCCTTCTAGGGGAGATCGACAAAAGGCCCTTCACTGCTAGAGTGGCAGGCAAGGCGGTATTGTGAAAATTACTTAGTTTGTATGAGCAATGAAAGAGGCTATAGTCATTAGATAAATTATTTGCTATGAATTATCTTCCTGCCAGGGCTCTGATTTTCATCATTCTTTTGTTTGCTTAAAATATGCAAACATGACTTTTCAAATGATAATATAATGTGAAGCATGGAACACTGCCTTGTTCTTTTGACCATTTAGGAGCCAGAAGGCACTGATGAAAAAAGAGAATGAAGTGTTTAATTTATATCAACTGAATTGCTGAGGACCAAACCTGCCACCCAGCCCAAAGGCTTACCTGCCTTTCTGTAGCTGAATATAAAACAAAAGTTCTTGTGATTCAGTCTATCTTTGATTATCAGCACGGGGTTGTGGGGAGGAAAATCATTAATGAAAGCTATATAAAACATCCCGTTCTTTTCTGGTTTCTACTTCCAACCCCAAAATGACCAATATTGGTCTTTTCCTAGTCTTTCACATATCTGGGTGCACACTCCTAGTGGGAACATTTCCTGGAACTAGCCCCACCCTTGAATTTAATTGCTGTGACTGAGCCTGGCAACACTTCCCTCCCAACACACACACACATTAAACCCTGAGGGGAATGCAAGGATAACCTACAAGAATGCAGTATTCTTCTTTGCACTTCAGTCACCCAAGGAGGAACCTGTTTTGATTGGACTTCTTTGTGATGGTGATTCAGGGAAACTTTCAGCCATCTGCTAGTGTCCGGGTATGGCACTGATACCCATCATTGAATGAATGAATGAATAGCTTTATTTGCCGTAACTGTACAGATATTGGCGTAAATAACAACACAAACAAAAAATAACGAGCAAAGTTAGTTAAAACATCACACTCTGTTATCCATTACAAACCTGAATTGGAAACAATACACTCGGGAATAATACCCTTAAATGCATACTAACAAATTCAACTTTTGCCTTAAGTTCCTTCCCATAACTTCAGACGGGCCCACTCCAGAACCTATTTGACCTTTAGTAAGAGGTCCCTCCAGGATCACTCTGGGCGCCTCCAGATTTTTTAACATTCCTCACATACATTGCCAATTTACCAAAGACCGCTACTGCTAAGGTCAATTTTGAAGCTCTTGCATCTAAACATAATCTAAGACTATCAGTAAAAGGGTGGCTTACTTGGGATTCTTTAAGGGCCGCAAAAAGCTTGCCCCTTATCCCATAATGTCTAGGGCAGACCAGCAAAATATGATCATTCGTATCCAAGTTCTGTAAAGTACAATGCAAGCACATTCTTTCAGAAAATGGGATACCCAAATATCGACCCTCTAGTATGGCCGAGGGAAAAACCCCACAACGCAAACGCGCAAAAGCCCGTCTTACTGAGAAGTTGGGCCAAGCAATCAGATAGTTTGTCTCGGATAAAGATCTTGATGGTGGAATGTACTGCGGGTTAACCCTCTGGCGATGCAACATAACAGCATCTAATTGTAGTTGCTGATCTGCCAACCTTTGTTTTACCATCGCCATAGCCTGTTTAATTCCCTTTGCAGCCAAATATTCTGGGGAGAAACCCAGTCTCCCCAGAACCTCCTTGAGTTGTTTTTGCCAAGGGGAAAGTAGTCCCACCTCCTTAGCGCTCCTCAAAAGAGATTTATCCCCCTGTGGTATTAGTTCTACCCTTAACCAGAATCTCACCAAGGCCTGGAGCGCAAAAACCCTGATGGGAGAGCATCCAGTTTCTAATCTCAGGAAAATCTGGGGAGCTCCTTTTGGAACCCCCAGAATTGCCCTCAAAAAATCATTACCCATCATTGTTTAGTGATGGTTAGATTTTTCAGGAGCAAAAGCAGAACTCAAGAACCTAACTTCAAGTAAAAGTCAAAATTGGGCACCTAAGTGTCATTTATATCCTTGAAATTTTAAGATGTAATATATACTACAGGTGGTTTTCTTTACTCTGTAGTCTAAATTAAGCAACTGTCTTTTAAACAAACATATGAAACAGAAATTAGTCTTGCAGACCTAACATGTTCCTTCACATTGAGCCAGACTTGAACCCTGAAATTTCAGACTCCCAGTTCAAAGTGCTACTGCTAGCTACAGCAGCAACTGCTAGCTCCCCCTCCCCCCCAACCACACACACACTTCATTCATCTATTAGTGGAGGAGTTGCCACATTCGTCCAGTCAGTGGTACATGAATGTTTACTAGAAACATTTTGTCTAGCAGCTGAGGCTGAGCATCTAAGATTTGAGACTGTCATGTCAGAGCCTAGGCAGTGCAAATGGTGTAGCTGGCATTGGAGGGATGAAGTTTCCCCCGTGTGTCATGCAGAAGGGACAGGGCCATCGAGGGGTTTTTGGCGTCCCAAGTCAAACTACCACGTGAAGCCTCTTTCTCCATAGGACCTCTGTTTCTGGTCTTATTATACGTGGGGCAGGAGGGGCTCTCTTTGAGGCTTTGGCAAGTCTGAGGACCAATGCAAGCTTCCCTCCCCATCTTCCCTCTGCGACTGGGGCTTCAGCCATAGGCACAGCACAGTACTGTAGGAGCCAGCAACAATGGTTCCACAACATGGTTTGTTTGTCACCTCTTTCCTGGTTGCTTCCCAGGAAAATCACTTGAGAGGACAATGGAGAAAGTGTCCTCACAGGTAAGAAAAACTAAATGGAAAAATAATCAGGAGAGCTTCTGTCCCTCTGTGGAGTATTGGGAGGTGTGCCACCCCAACAATACACTATGCCTAAAGCATTTCAGCATGTCTTTAAGTACCACTGCTTATCCTTAAAGTTAAGCATATGCTTAAATATTTTGTTGAATGCTAGCAATGTTAGCTGATGTAGACTTTGCTCTAACTTAGAGTACGAGACAGTACCTGTCCCAGAGAGTTTATAGTTTAGTTAGTTCTATAGCTTGGGTGAAGCATGTGTCTGTGCTCTCAGCTGACAATAAGGCCCTTTTTACACAGGCAGTAGTGGTTGGGGGGATGGGTGTGCTGCTGCAGTGGGTGGAGGTGGGTGTATCCCCTTTTCCACGGACACACACCCATCTCCACCCACAGAGCCTCCTCCGTTTTGTCAGATGGCTCCATGGGTGGGTGATGGGTGGAGGTGCATGTTATGCGAGAGCACAGACACACACCTCCACCCACCGCCCATGGTGTTCACACAGGCAAACACCGATTGAACACCCATCGCCCCACCCACTGCCGTGCCATTTCCACGGACTCCCCATGGGTCTAACACCCTCCCGCAAACCCAGCGGGGGGAGGGGGCATCCATGTAAAAAAGGGCTAAGAGTAGATAGCCATGCTATCAACCAAGATGCCGTGGGCATGAGGGGGTGGCATAAAAATGCCACTAAATAAATAAATAAATAATATAGTAATAAACTAGTTAAACTTTGTGTCATTATAAGAAAATCACCCACCACTACAGATAGATGCAAACGCGAGTGCTCCCTGCATGTTTTTGTTCGTTTGTTTGTTTGTGTTTGATTTTTAATTCTCCCTTTTCCAAAGGCTCAAGGCAATTTTTCAGGCTTCATGGATTTGAGTCCTGGTTTGTCTTGCATGCCTTGGGGATGGTCTTTGACTATTTTTTACATTTCCCCCCTTGCTTTATATATATATTTCACAAAATATAAAAAAAGCTCTTAAACCTTATTACAGAAGTTGTATACTGAATTGAAGGGATAATTTGGAAAATGAGCATACATTTTATGGTATGGGCTAATTAACTTTATTTATTTTATTTTTATTTTTTAAAATGTAGAGATAGAATTCTATGAGTGCTGAGGGCTGGAGTGGTTACCCATAATAAAGTTTATCCTAAACTACAGTGAAACCCTACATGAGCTTTGATTGTAGATTGTAGAATTTTGATGTAGATCTGATCTGAAATTTCTTCAGAAGGTACTTGGAATCCATGTCAAGCACTTCCTCTGTGTGTAAAGAGTTGGACAGTCAGTACTATACAAGAGAACCCCAGTAATGACCATTAGATAACAGCATCCAGCAAAACCTCTATGCTATATCTGTAGGTCCGTACGATGCCAGCCCACAGGGGCCATTCTTGGCTGCTGCCCCAATACTGTGGAACTTCCTCCCCCTGGAGGTCCATTTGAGTTCGAGCCTGGGTGTTTTTCAGAGGCGATACAAATGCTTGCTTTTTAGAAAAGCATTTGGTGGGTGGGGGTAGGGATTAGGTGGGAGGTGTTGGTGGAATGGGGTTGGAGTGGGTGTTTTTGTTGATTTGTATTTTAATGTTTTAATTGTATCTTATATCTTTGTAAGCCACCCTAAGTCCTTGGGGAAGGACAGGGTAAAAATGCTAATAAATAAATAAATTAAAATATCCCACTAGAACAGATAACATTTGGGGCCTGTATCTCTACTTACCTACATCTTGTGTATTTTTTTTTCTACTAGCACAGAGTGTGTTCTGAAATACTACCATTAAGACATGGCAATGTTTTGCATCCACTATGCACTTGTGTAATGCTTATATTGCATGTACAACATGATGATCGTGTGGGTTCTGCATTCCCCCTCTTTGTTCTAGAAAATAGAGTATGTATGGAATATATGTGAGCTCTTTAGCTCGCATTTTTCATGTCTTCAGTTATGGTGGACTGTGTTTCTTTCTGAGATGACATTGTCTCAGATAAATGGTCCACTAGTGAGTTTCACCCAACAACACTGCACCAAGACTACTGGGTAATGTTACAATTCAAACTGCCATTCACACCTGGCATTGCTGGCTTCAGAGTAGCCTGGTCAAAGGTGGTGAGGAGACAACAGGTGTCATCTGCATAATATTCTGGGCAGAAAAGAATGTGACAGGATTAACTCATTGAGCTGAGACTGCTTTCTGCAGTGCTTCTTCCAGGGGCACTGGCTGTGTGAAGTGTAGCCTAAGTAGTCGGAGTGACCAAGAGTGGCATTTCCCACCTTAAATGTTCAGAGGTCATGGGACAGGCCTCTAGAAAAATAAACGAGAGGCTTAAAATTCTGAAAATTAAAATATTAATAACATTTGTAACTCTTCTTATCAGACTTCTGGTTTCTGAGACTTCGGTGAACGCTAATCATTTTCAGCTTTTCTCTGCAACTCATCGCCTACCACTGATGACAGTGCGGGGCACTTTGTCACGCTCTCAATTTAAAGGAATGGGACCAAGGAGCCTGGGTTTTGCCACCCAGAGTCAGCTGCAGCTGGGGTAAGAAAAACAACCACCCAGAGGATGGGGACCAAGAAGCCAGGCCTGACTTGGGTTGCTAGGGTAACGTAGTCAGTGGTGTGAACGTAGTTTCGCGATGCGTGACCTGGGGCCAAGCTTTTATTAAGTGGGTGGGGATGATCTCCAACCAGGAGCCAGTGGAGCAAGAGACTTGCACCCCCTTCCACCTGACACACATTCAGCACTGTGAGCGTAAGTTAGTTGCCTATCTAGGAAGGATTTTTTTTTACAGGAATCCCTAATGATTGGCCAAGGGATTCCTGGTTTTTGTTTTTCTCCCAGTGTTCAGTAGATTTGTAGTGGCCTCTTGGGCCAGGATGGTTTTTCTCTTGTTTAAACAATTGTTGCATTCTTGTGGGGGTCCAGTACAGATCGTTAGTTGTTTGTTGGACAGTTACATATAAGGCTGAGTCATCTCTTTATGAGATGGGGGAAATTATACCTGGCATAGAAGCAGGGTGTGGTAAATGCTCAGGTTGTGTCCCTGGGAGGGATGCAGTGGCAAGGCCAGCAGGGGCTGATGCCATCCTGGCCTTACGGCACCCGACTCCTTACTCCAGTCTGTAAAGCATGACATAGCCCTCCCTCACCCAGATCGTGGGGCATGGGGCAGAGGTGAAATTCAGTTTAACATTAAATCGGGGACTGGGCCTTGAGGGTGCATCAAGGTCAGTATCTGTTAGTTAACGTTAATCGTTATAGCATTTGTTGTGCGGGACCCTAATTGCCTTCAGTAATTCCTTCACCCAGGCCTTTGGGGGTGGGGTGGGTGGTTAGGGTTATGGGGGGGGGGGGTTTGCCACCATCCTGCTTTATTGTTTTAAACTTCCGTGCCTTGTTTTAAATATTGTGATTGTTTTAAACTGTTTTAATAGTGTTTTACATTTGTAAATTGTTGGAAGTCACCCCCAGCTGGTTACAGGAGGGTGCGGGGTATAAATTACAAAACTAACTAACTAAATAAATAAACCTAGCGTATTGGCTTCTTTGAACTAGAATAGTTAAAACTATTAAAACACAACTACTTTTTCCTTGTTTCATTCTTGGATGTGTCGATAAAGAGCTAGAAATTTGTAGGGGGTTATTTATTTATTTATTGCACAATTTTATACCCCACCCTTTCTGCAAAGCAGCTCGGGGCAGCGTACAATTTAAAACAAACATATAAAACATATCAGCTACAAATATAAAACCACTTTAAGGGGGAAACCATAAAAATATAAACATAAAACAAAAAGCTTCCCACCCTAGCCCTCAAAACCATCCCTCCCAAACCATCTCACTCACCAAAAGCCTGACGAAATAGCCAGGTCTTACAAGAGCATCTAAAAGAGGAGAGATCCAAGGCCAATCATGCCTCCTCTGGGAGGGAGTTCAACAGCCTTGGTGTGGCCACTGAGAACGCTCTCTCCGTAGTAGCCCCCCCCCCAGGACTTCAAGAAAGGCACCCCCGATTTGACCACAGGGCCAATCCAGAGACTGGAGGGTGAGGCAGTCTCACAGGTAAATGGGGCCCAGCCATGTAGGGCTTTAAAGGTAAGCACCTTGAATCGAGCTCAGAAGACTATAGGCAGCCAGTGCAGAGAACAGAGCACTGGTGTAATATGTTCCCGGTGGCCCGTCTCCGTAAAGTTATGGAAAGTGAAAGTGGAATTTCACATCATTGTACCTAATTCCCAGTTCTTGGTTTCATAGGCCACATGTTGTGCAGCTGTGGTTTAGAAACTGTATCTTTGAGAATTGATTGCAATAATCAGCCTGTGGAGGGAACGGGGACAATCTCATATGTAAAAATGTGATGTTTGGAGAATCCAAGTGAGCATCAAGGCAAATATGTAGCTGTTGACACTACCTATTGGCAAATATCTGTTGTGCGTGTGTGGTGGTTTTGCATGATAAATACTAAGCATGCGGAATCTGTCAGAGCTGATTAATATTTTAACTGTGTGTGTCTTTTGATATATGTAAGTATTAGACTTGCGGTGTGATTTTCTCACAAGGCTGCCCTCAGCTCCTGCTTCTTCAGAGCCCTCCTGCTGTGTGTTTCTCCTGTATGTCACATGCTTGGCTGTCATCTTTGCTAAAGGATTTGCAGTTTTGAAAATAATTTGTAATGAGGATCTGCTTGGTGAAGGATGGGAGTCAATTACAAGCTGAATGCCTGGGGAGACATTTTAGAACTCATGCCGTAGAAAATACATCACAAGGTCTGCTGGAATAAAGCAAGTTAAACAGTTAGTTTGGTATTGCCTTTGTAACGTAAAAGTATGTTTTATTTGCAATTCACAGGAGATTTAAAGGTGCTTAAATTTTACCTCTAAAATCCTTGCTTTTGAAAAAAAATCACAGAATGATTCTCCATATAGATAAGGCATGCATGAGCAGTCAGCTCATACATGATTCCCATTCATTTCAGTGAGTCTCCTGTATGTATTAACAGCTAGCATATTATCTTCTGGAGGATCCACCCCACTAATGTACAGTTGAAAATAGAAGCTTCTGTCATTTGCTAGCATGTAGTTCGTAAATATAATCGCTCTTTGTAATGTCTAGGTATTTCAGAGATGGCTGCACTTGACCTATTGGTTCTGTAGCTTGAAGCCATCATTTGATCTGCCTAGTGTCTGGGTTTCATTTGATTAAGATATGAGGTCAGATACATATCTAGTGTAAATCTGTGTAGTTCAATTGGCTATGCTGATTTACAACAGCTGAAAATCAATATCATTTAGCAACATGGACTTTCACCTGTACCGCAAATTGACATGTATGTCTCAGACTAGACAGCTTACTTAACTTTCAGACTCTATCCAGTTTGTCTTCTGGGGTAGGAGTTGTAAAATTATAGGGTTAGAGGATATATGTACACCCGGGGAAACTGTCCAGAGTAAATTAAGAAACTAAGAACCTTGAAAATTGAGTTCTTTACAGGGCTGTGATTGTAATCAACATGCCCTGTACTCATAAACTTTTATTACACTTAATGATCTTTCTCTGTAATGGGCAGTTGGAGTTTGCCTCACTGATGTTGCCTGTTGCTTAGTACTAGCCAGACCATTGGATAAGCTGGGCAATTTATGCAGGGTGTGTGTATGCACATGTTTTTAGACGGGAGAGCTTTCTCCTGTATTTTAAAAGTCTGGGTTGGGGAAGCCCTCACAGGAGGCAGGGTGTGTGGCAGGATTTAGAACTCCCAGACTCTGATAGCTGAGGTCTTACAAGTCCGCATCTCAACATTTGGGAGTCACCCAGAGCCAGTTTTCAATGGCGCCCAGGTGACTTCCGGTCGAGGAGGAGTATCTAAATCCCCCTTGTGGGGGGGGGTTCCTCAACCCGGAATTTTAAAATACAGGAGAAAGCTCTCCCATTTAAAAACACTCTGTACATCTCATGGCATGTGGTGGCATTTTGATATTGGGAAACTAATGGTATTTTATCTATGGAATAGGGAGCCAGACCATGCCATTAGTAAATGATCTAAGGAAAATGAAGTGTGTGTGTGTGTGTGTTTGTTTTTGTTTTTGTTTTTGTTTCCACTTGTGGGAATTTTTTTTTCTTTTGTCCAGGAATATCTATAGCCAGCCCTGCTCTTGCTAGGGTGAAGGGATGAAAAATAGTCATACCTTGACAAGGAATGTTTTTGATACATGAAGATATTTTGCTGAAGCTGATAAAAGGTATTAAGTAGGGTTGAACCAAATAACAAAAAATGTATTGGCGAGTATTTCCAAGTATTTCCTCGGTACTGGGTAAAATACTAAGTAGAATAAAACTGAGTACCAAGTATTTTCTGAGTATCAAGTACCCTTATATAGGGGCAGGGAAAGCCCCGCATGTTGCTTGTTCAAGGGTATTCCGAATAGCAAGTACCATGTTCCAGGCCGATACCTTGGTACTTGGTAAAAATGAGTAGAATACTGAGATACTACGTAAAAACAGAGTAATTTTGAATACTGAGTTTCAGCACTAGTATTTAAGTCGGTTGTCCATCAGAGAATGTAATTGGCCTGAAGGCTTGGACTTCCATATTATTCCATAAATGAGAGAGAAGGAAATATAGTTAAATTTGGGGATCAGTTACCAGTTTCAGAACTGGCTGTCTGTCACCCCATCAGTCAAATCTTAGAATACACATTTTCTGTAATTGGAAAGGAGCAGATCTCTTTCCTTATTGGATTCTAGCATATTAGATATCACATTCTGATCGCTTCTCAACCATTTTCTGGTATGTTTTTAGTGATTGCTGCACTGGTTTATAGTTTTATAACATCCAACAGAAGCATAAATGATATTGGTTGCATATATTCCTATGCATTTTTTATTATTATTATTATTATTATTATTTATTTTATTAACAAACATTTATATAGTGCCAGCAGTGTACCTGGCACTTTACAAAGTAACAAAATAGACACGGTCCCTGCCCTAGGGCTTACAATCTGAGAGACAGGAGCTGGGGAGAGATGTAGGAAGGGGAACAGAGGGAGAGACAATGGGTCTAACATTCATAGGTTATATGAATGCATATATTTGTGCTATGGAGCCATATTGAGCCATTTGTGCTCTGGCGCAAATCCCATTCTCACACTGACTTCCTTCACTTCAAATTCTGTCTCTCCACCCTTACTTCTGCTATCTCCCTTGCTAGACAACACTACTATGCCTCCCGCATTGAGTCCTGTTCTCGGGACCCTCGCCGCCTGTTCTCTACCTTTGACTCCCTCCTCAAGCCTCCCTGTCCTCCCCCTCCTTCTTCCCTTTCTGCTCAGGATCTTGCCTCCTTCTTCACCTCCAAGATAGACAAGATCTGCCTCGACATCGCTTCCCACTCCTCTCTTCCCACTCCCACCCCTCTCCCTCCTCCCCCTCCTTCTCTCATGTCCTCCTTCTCCCCTGCCTCCCTTAAGGAAATCTCCTCTCTGCTCTCCTCCTCCAACCCTTCCACTTGCCCCCTTGATCCCATTCCTTCCCGCCTCCTCACCTCCATTACTCCCACTGTCGCCCCTTCCTTCCTGCACATCATCAACCTCTCCCTCTCTACTGGCTCTTTCCCTTCTGCCTTCAAACATGCCACAGTCTCTCCTATTCTCAAAAAGTCCACTCTTGACCCCTCTGACCCTTCTAGCTATCGTCCTGTCTCACTCCTTCCTTTTGCTTCCAAGCTGCTTGAACGTGTTGTCTACTCCCGCTGCCTTGACTTCCTATCCTCCAACTCCTCCCTTGACCCCCTCCAATCTGGCTTCCGCCCCCTTCATTCTACTGAAACTGCTCTCGCTAAGATCACCAACGATCTTCTGGTGGCTAAATCTAAACGTCTCTATTCCATTCTTGTCCTCCTTGATCTCTCTGCTGCCTTCGATACTGTTGACCACTCACTCTTGCTGGATTCCCTTCACTCCCTTGGCTTTTGTGGCTCTGTCCATAACTGGTTCTCCTCCTACCTCTCTGACCGCTCCTTTAATGTGTCTCTCTCCAACTCCGCCTCCTCCTCCTTCCCCCTCTCAGTTGGTGTTCCTCAAGGCTCTGTTCTTGGCCCTCTCCTCTTCTCGATCTATACCTCATCCTTAGGCAAACTCATTGCCTCCCATGGCTTCCAATACCACCTCTATGCTGATGACACTCAACTCTATCTCTCTACTCCCTCTCTCTCTCCCTCTGTTCAAGCTCGTCTCATCAACTGTCTCTCTGACATCTCTACCTGGATGTCTCAACGTCAACTCAAACTCAACATGGCTAAAACTGAACTCCTTATCTTCCCCCCTCATCCTTCCTCTCCTTCCTCACTGTCAATAACTATTGATGGAGTCACCATCCTGCCTGTCCCCCAAGCCCGTAGCCTAGGCTTCATCTTTGACTCAGCCCTTTCTTTTAAACCCTACATTGACTCTGTTGCTAAATCCTGTCGCTTCTCCCTCCATAACATTGCTAAGATTCGCCCTTTTCTCTCTGTCTCGTCTGCCAAAACTCTTGTTCATGCTCTGGTCATCTCTCGCCTCGATTACTGTAACCTCCTTCTCACTGGCCTTCCCCGGTCTCACCTTTCTCCCCTCATCTCTGTCCAAAACTCTGCTGCCAGGGTCATCTACCTCGCCAGTCGCTTCGACCATGTGCAGCCCCTCCTCTCTTCGCTTCACTGGCTTCCCCTTCCTGAACGAATCCTGCACAAGCTCCTAGTCTTCACCTATAAAGCTCTTCACAACCTTGCTCCCCCCTACCTCTCTGCACTTATCGCCCTCCATACTCCAGCCCGTGCACTTCGCTCCTCCTCTGTCCCTTCTCTCACCCTTCCACGCCTTCCCTGCTCCCCTAAGCGCCTTCGTCCCTTCTCACTTGCTGCCCCCCATGCCTGGAACTCCCTCCCTGTCCACATCCGCCTTGCCCCCTCCCTTCATACCTTCAAATCTCTCCTTAAAACTCACCTCTTTCGCTCTGCTCTGTCTGACTCTTTATCCTGCTGAGCCACTATTCCTATACCTACGATCGGTTTACCCTTATCCTTGCAACATGGACCTGCCTGCTGTCATTCTCATCGTAACCAAGCCAAGTACGTGCACTTGAGACCTCGCATCTTCATGAATGTTAGACCCCTTGTCTCTCCCTCTGTTCCCCTTCCTAAGTCTCTCCCCCAGCTCCTGTCTCTCAGATTGTAAGCCCTAGGGGCAGGGACCCTGTCTATTTTATTACTTTGTAAAGTGCCAGGTACACTGCTGGTGCTATATAAATGTTTGTTAATAATAATAATAATAATAATAATTGAAGTCAATGCAGCCATCAATTTATTGCTAAAATTTGTTCGAACAGATGTGATGGGGGAAGAATTCAGATATTAATTTTTGAAATTTCATGACCAACAAGCACCAGTAAGAACACATGTACTTTAGTAAACTTTAAAGTTCTGGCTTCGTGCCAAAGTTCAGATCTGTGCCTTTTTTCAATAACTTTAAGTACAGAGAAAAAAAATTAAAGATCACCAAAAGGTCTCCAAATAATATAGATGCATCAACACACAAAGGCTTTTAAATAGTAAAGGTATCTGGTTTTTACACAATGAGACAATCAGGGGCATAGCTAGGTTAGAATGGGCCCACGGACAAGAAATGGACCCCCATCACCATTTTCTCCTTGTCCCCCCCCCCTCCTTCGTCCCCCCATTGTCCTTATTGCAGCTCACAGTACAACCGCCAGTACAAGATCTCCAGTACAAGATTCACTGCCTCCCCAGCCTCCCTGCACCCACACCCATACAGAACCTCCCCCCGCCCCTCCCCCCAGCCACCACGCTCACCTTGATTTCCACTTCAAGAGGGCACCGCAACCCCCAGTCACCCCTGCGGCCACTGTAGCTCCTCAAATAGACTCCTCTAGAGTCCTTGGCCACCAGCCACCGCAGCATAGCCTCTCACCACTGCCCATGCCTCACTTCGACACACCCCACCACCTGGCCCAGCACCTCAGACTCTGACTCCTCCACACAGTCTACAGCTCAGCCTTGGACTGCTCCACTTCCTGTGCCACCACCGCTGCCCAACTGGACTCCAAGCCCAAGGCTACTGGGTGGCAGGTGCTGCTGCCTGCCTAATGTGCCACACAGCTTGCTGCCTTCTCCCAACCTGACTCCAATGGTGCAGTGTAGGGCGGATGGAGCAGCACTTGAACTTCTGCTTCCAGTATCCGGTCCAAGCGGGTCTGATCTCAGGCTCCAATCTGCAGCCAGACACACACCACAAGTTCCCAAAATGGACTCCAAGAGGGAACAAAGCAAACTTTGGGGGATCGTTGTGGCATCAGGGGCTAGCTACCATAGAAATCATTTGGGGGGGGGCCTGTCTCTATGGTAGCTACGCCCCTGATGAGCTGCTAACATACAAACAGTTGCAAACAATAATATGAAGGTTACTACTTTTGACTTACTGGCAGACAAGTTTCACTGGGTATTTTCAGACGTTGCTAAACCATGTTCAACCACAGTCAATCGGCAGTGGTGGCGAATGGTCCCGAATTGTCTGTTTGAATCCCACCAGATGTTCACCACAGTGAACCACTGGTGGGAATCAAAATAACCACGCTTTCGAGCATGGTCCGGGGACCATCTCCGAAAGCGTGATCAAAGTGATTCTTGCTGGGGGTGAACACCCGGCGGGAATCACTTCCCCCCCCAACAGATGTGACGTTAACACGCTCAACCACGGTGGAATTCACCATGGTTGAGCGTGTCAAGGTCATGTCTGTTGCCTGACCACAGCCCGGAATCGACGGCTGTGCTCGCCGCCAATTCCAGGCCATGGTCATTCTCGCGGCGGGCGGGTGCTGCAGCCGCATTGGCCTCTGCGCCTGCCCATCTCCGGGAGGGCAGGTTTCTGGGGGAACATGGGGGGGGGACTGTGTGGCTGCACGTAGCGCCGCGCAGCCCCTCCCCCTCCCCATATTCCCCACTGGGATCAGCCGGCACGTCTGTTGACGTGCCGGTATTGATTCTGGGGGAGAATCAATAGGGTGATTCCGTGACGGGGCAAATGCCACCCCATCATGTCTGAAATCACCCACTGTTACTTCAGTGTACAAGTTTGTTGGTTTTAGATTCAGTTAGAAATTACCACAGTTCTAAAAGAGCATGTTGTACATCGTGAAGTTGTCATCCTTGATTTCATGTGTGTTGTTTCAGAAGACATCTTTGTTAAGAAGAGAATAATCTCTCATTCTCCATACCGTTAATATTCTCTATTAATCCCTCAAAGCAACTACAGCTATGTTATTAATCCATGCAAATTCATAGAAGTTACAGAAATTTAAATTACTACAGCTATGATGATCTCTCTGACAAAATAGTAGCACTACTATTCACAAAGTAAAGTAATTTATTATAGCATTAGCTTCCACCATACCCAAAAAATACAAATAATACGGATGCAAATACAAATACACATATAAATAAAAATATATAACAAAAATACCAGAACATAGAAAAATAACCAAAATCATGATCAATAACCACATACTATAGATAGTTAGATAATACAAAATATTTCATTTTCATTTTCATTCCAAATTTAATTTATATCCCGCACTCTCCCGCAAGCGGCTCGAGGCGGCCCACAACATATCAAAAAAACAATCAATCATCAAAAAACAATACAATCCATAATAAACAAAAAAAACACCTAAATATTACAATACATAGTTTGCATGGTATATAACATCTATCAACATCATCTTCCTTCCCCCACCCTGCTGCCACCGGGGGAGGGGAGACCCCCCTCCCCACCCCTCCTCCTGCTCTCACCAGGAGGAGGGGCAACTCCTACCTTACATAATATACCATGCAATTCATAACATCTCAAAATTCTTAACAGAGAAAACCTTTACAATAATACAGCATACATACAATATTACAGCATACAGCAAAATATAACATATGGTTCCCTCATTCGCCAAGGCACCTTCCACATGATACTATTCACAAAATGTTTTGATCACAAAAACAAATGTTCTTTGTAGTCTGTCATTCTGTGATACTATATTTGGGTTTCAAATGTAAAATCTCTAGACCTATTGCCTCGTCTTCTTTACTCTGTCAGCTAGGTCAGACCTTTTTATTTTTTTAAACAACAGATAAAAGTCTAGAGATTTTTTAAAACACAATTTGAAATACTGGTTATGAAAACAAAAAAATCATTCTTTTGCTAGTTAAGTCTGTGGAAAGTTATAGGAGGTTGAGTTTTCAATGTGTAATAACTATCAGTTACTGCATGCATACCCTTGGAAGCATTACTTTATCCAATACGCCAAGCGGGAATTGAAGTGACCTGCATCTTCTGACACACATGTGACCTTCTGTCAATGGTCCACATCTATAAATATGTGAACTCTGGTTCTCTCCACTTTGTTTAGATTATGCAGGACACATCTCTGAAAAGCTTTCTAGAGTTGTAGAATCATGCTTTCTGGGAGGAGAGAAGGAAAGGAGAGAGGGGTTAGAAGAATCTTTGAGAATAAATAGGGCAAAAGAAATAGAGTTGCAGAACTTCAATTATAGTGAGGCTTTGTAGAAACGAAAATTGATATCTTCATGCCTTCACATATAAGCTCTGCAATGTTTTTATAAAGGTTCTTCATACAGCCAAATAATATAGAGTGTATTGATTTTTTTTCCATTCCCTGACGTTCAAGTAATGACACTTGATTTGGTCCTTATTCTAGTGCTGTTGTTTTAGAAAATGGTGTTCACACTTACTTGGCTGTCTCAGCCTTTTTGGTCTAGCGTGCATGTGCTTGCCATGTTGGTCAAACGAGACGATAGCCCACATTAGTCTTCACCAGACATGTTCCCACATGCCCATCTGTTAGGCGTCCGCCAACTGACCTCCACATGGTCACCACAGAGCCACCACTCATGGTGGAGTCCAGAGACATTGTGGGCCCACCATGTGGGCCAATCAGGACTACTGAGTGACTACGTGTCTTGTCAATTAGGTTCACCTGCATGCAATCTCACAAGCATCCAGGTCTGCCAGCACAGAGTTCTGCGAAGCACACCTGGCCACAGCATCCACATCTGCCAGCGCATAAAGTCCCGCCTAGTGTGCCTGGCCAGCTGAGCAGCAGGAGCAGTAGCAATCTCTCTCTCCTGTGGCCACCTCTCAGCTGAGAGGCACACTAGAGATCTCCCTCCCTCTATCTCCCTCCCACCTCTCAGCTAAAAGGTGTGCTGAGATCACCCTCTCCGTAGTGTCTCTCCCCCGTGGTCGCCTCTTAACTGTGAGACAACGAAGGAAACTGCTAGGAGGGAGACCTCAGCATGTCTCTCTGTCCTGCGGCATACTGGCTAGTTCTGTTTTCCCATAATTGCTTTCCTTTTTACTCCTGGAACCCTAGTTTTAAGTCTTCAGTTTCCCAGTGAATACTTGGTTGAAATCTGCTGGAAATGAAAACTGAAAATGATTGAATGTAGAAAAACAGTAAATTGGTTACGCTGGACTTGGGACCTACATATCTAAAAGACTGCTAGATCTCCTATGTTCCATCAAATCCCCCTTAGGTCAGCTGGGGACGCCCTCTTTTAAGTTCCATCACTGCACCAAGTCTGTATGGCAAAGGCATGCAGATAAGTGTTCTCAGTGATTGCTCCAAAACTTTGGAGTATGCTGGAAAGAAGGAAGGAGATGCAGAATGAACACATAACTCTGTTTTCTAAATCCACAAATGATATTTCACAGCACTTTGTCATGCTACCAGTGTCCACAATCTTGCACGGAGCAGCACAATGTCCTTCCCACTCAGCAATAAACATTGTGATAGTGAACTATGCACCTCGAATGAGATCTTGGGCAATCTCTTCCAAGACTTCACAATGCATTCTCTCCCCCCCCCCCCTTTACACGTTATTAATCTCTCCCTCTCCACTGGCTCCTTCCCCTCCACCTTCAAGCATGCCACTGTCTCTCCCATTCTCAAAAAGTCCACCCTTGACCCCTCTGACCCCTCTAGTTACCGGCTGGTCTCCCTCCTACCCTTCACCTCTAAGCTTCTAGAATGTGTTGTCTACTCCCGCTGCTTGGAACTCCTCTCTGCCAACTCCTTCCTGGACCCTCTCCAATCTGGCTTCCACCCCCTTCACTCCACTAAAACTGCCCTTTCCAAGATCACCAATGATCTACTTGTCACTAAATATAAGCGCCTTTACTCCAATCTTGTCCTACTTGACCTCTCTGCTGCCTTTGACACTGTCAACCACTTACTCCTACTGGACTCTTTGCCCCCTAGGCTTCTGCGGCTCTGTCCTTGACTGGTTCTCCTCCTACCTCTCTGACCACTCCTTTAATGTGTCTCTTCCCAATTCAAACTCCTCCTCCCTCTCCCTCTCGGTTGGGGTTTCCCAAGGCTCTGTCCTCGCCCCTTTCTCTCCATCTCCTCTGCCAAAACCCTTGTTCATGCCATGGTCATCTCCCGCCTTGACTACTGCAACCTCCTCCTTACTGGCCTCGACCACTCTCACCTGTCCCCCCCTTATCTCCATCCAAAACTCCGCTTCTAGGGTCATCCACTCAGCCCATCGCTTCGACCACGTGCAGCCTCTCCTCTCTTCACTGGCTCCCCCTTCCTGAACACATCCTTCACAAACTCCTGGTGTTCACTTACAAATCCCTTCACAACCTGGCTCCCCCTTACCTCTCAGCCCTAGTCTCCTTACACACTCCTGCACACACTCTCCACTCCGTCTTTGTCCCTTCTCCCTTGCTGCCCCCCATGCCTGGAACTCTGCTCCCTCCCTGCCCACATCTGCCTTGCCCCGTCCCTCCGCACCTTCAAATCCCTCCTCAAAACCCACCTCTTCCTTGCCACCTTTCCTGACGCCTGTTAAAACTTCCCTTTCAATATTTACTGTCTGCTCTCCCCGCAGACTCCTGCCTAACCTCAACCAAGCCAAGCATGTGCACCTGACACTTCACATTCACTTGAATGTTATTTATCCCTTGTCTCTCCCTATGTCCCCTCTCCTTGTCTCCCACCTCCGTGTCCATTGGATTGTGAGCCGTAAGCAGGGACTGCATTTATATTATTGTTCTGTAAAGTGCCAGGAAATAATAATTAATAATAAATTAAATATGTTGCTAATGGAAACAGTGACTCATGGTCCTGGTAACAAAGCATAACAGTAAAAAAACTGAAAATACACAGTTTGCACCCAAATTAAATAATATGTAGAAATTGTGTTCCACAAAAAGATTGAGAAGTTTTTCTTTCAAGAACCATGTTGTTGTTTTTTCTACAGGGAACTATAAAACTCATGTTTCTGCTTTGCAAATTTTGTGGTTGGAGTATATATGTGTCTGTCACTTGGCACTATTAGCGTTTTTGAAAAATGTTGGTTTTTGTGGGGGAGGAGATGTGAAACATTTTGAAATTGCTGCTCAAAAATGCCCAAAACTGGCACAGAAATAATAAATGTTAAAAGGGGTCACAGTGATATGCCAGTTGGAACTGAAACATCTTTTATGCACCTTGTTCACCAAATTACTGCTGCATTTGCATAGCATTCTTGTGTGTTAGAAACAATCTATACTAAATCACCATCCTTCCTTTTGCTTTGAAACAGAGGATTGATTTCATTATTTCTAAACCATTCCTCACAGATAGGAGTCCAATTTTTAATGAGCTTTAATTATCTCATAATATGCATGCCATTATCACACTACCATTGTACCAGAAACGCAAGTAGATTCTCTAAGGCAAGAGCCCAAAGAAATGGCTGTGGCCATTAACTTTCTCCTTTTGTTATTTTACTTTTTCATTATGTTTGAGATAAAGGTTGAACTCTGTTACAGACTAGTAGGCTATAGCAGTGGGTTGGGAATATGAGACTCCAATGAAATATTGAACACATAATAGGAAAAAGTGTACAGAATGAAAATGAGAAGATAAGGATGGTACATCATGATATAGTGGAATAAAATTCATGACCAATGAGTTACTCGACAATACTAGGGTGTTTAGGTGGTAAACTGTGCAGGCAGCCAGGAAGATATAACAAAGAAAAACTTTTCACAAGGACACTATCTTCATCACTGATGCTGACATATATCTTATTTCCCAAACATAAATTATCTCCTTAGTCCTCATCCCCAGGAAAATAAATAAATAAATGTGCTGATGCAAACATGCATTAATCACATAAAACGTAGTTAATCCATGCATAAACAAACCATTAAAAAGCATCTCCCACCCAGGTAGTTTACTCTCTGATTTGTGTGACTGCTCCTATCTAGGATTTAGACAATCCCCAAACCATGTTCTTAGATAGAAGCAGCTACTCAGAATTTTAGTATGTGATTACTTTTATCAGGGGTAATTTGTCATAAGCGCCCTTCTTTGGGGTAGTTAATTCCTCCTTGGGTAGGAGTGGCCAGACAAAATGGCCTTTAGCTGTGTTATTCCATGGGAATATGTCCTCAATGCTTGGATGGAGCAAAGAGGTTTGTGGCTCAGTGTAGCAGGGAGCTGCCTCGTAGGGCTGCACTGGCCCTTTAAGGCTGGAGAGTGGATTCTTAGCCACGCCCACTCAGGACTACCTAAGAAGGTAGCCTACAGAAGAGTGTCTGTGTTTGGAAGCTGAAGAGTGAGGAGACTCCTGAAGGCTGCTGACTGTGGTACTGAAATCTGAAGGAGAGGATAAGCTAGGGCAGCAAGGAAGTGGAGTGCTGACCTGAGGGAACCTAATGCCTGGAGACAGTGGGTGCCTGTCAGGGAATCCGTGCCTGTGTGGGAGACTTTGGGTGTTGGAGAATTTTGTGATACTGTCTCTGTACTGCTAGAGGGTTATAGAGTTAATTCCCATGTTGAGACTGAAATGTGGGCCCTGATTCTGTGGGGATTTACCCCAGAGAACTGCATCCTGTTATACTCACCATTAAGAAGATACTATTGTTTATAGTTGTGACATATAACATCTGCAATATATTGTTATTTTTTTCATTCCATGTACATGGTATCACTAATCTGCCAGATAGTAGACTATTGTAACGGGAAAGAGGTTGACTTTTTAATGGTGAACATTGTGAATGCATTATTCTTACTAAGCCAAGAAAAATAATTAGAAGTCAAAGAATGTTGCTTCTCATTTTCTATGTTTGTCAATCTATCTTTTTATCTATCTCCATAACAGTATAAAGCAGCAGTTCCCAAACCTTTTGAAACAACATCCACTGCCAGTTTTCAAAATGTCGGGGGCGGGGCACCCTTCTTCACTGGAGGTGGTCTGATTTATTTATTTAATAGACTTGCATCCTGCCTCTCCTGTTAAAGCAGCTCGGGGCAGCTAACAAAACATAGAAAATATACTAATAAAATATCATAAAATAAGCAAAAGTACAATATATAATAAATAATAAAACATCATTAAATGGAAGCAACAACCCCTTCCCAGCCTAACCCAATGCCCCCAGCCCACTCCTGCCTTCCCTTACAAAACAGCCAAGTCTTACATTGACATTGAAAGGAGGACAGGTCCGGGGGGCCCCGGGCCTCCACTGGGAGGGAGTTCCACAGCCTTGGTGTGGTCACCAAGAACGCCCTCTCCATAGTTTCCCCCTGGGATCCCCATGGGACTTTGAGAAGGGTACTCCCAGCTCACCACAGGGGTTGATATAGAACCTGGGGGGTGAGGCGGTCCCGCAAATAGATGGGGCCCAGGGTGTACAGGGCTTCATAGGTAAGCACCAGCACCTTGAATCAAGCTCGAAATACTATAGGCAGCCAGTGCAGAGAACGGAGTAATATGCTCCCAGCAACCCGAACCCATGAAGAGACAGGCCTCTGAATTCTGCACCAGCTGCAGTCTTCTGGACTGTCACCAAGGATAGCCCTACGTAGAGCGCGTTACAGTAGTCCAGTCTTGAGGAGATGAATGCATGGATGATAGTGGCCAGGTCGGAGTCTGAGACAAATGGCCAAAGCCGTCATACCAGATGTAACTGGCAAAATGCACTCCTCTCCATAGCTTCCACCTGGACATCCAGGTGGAGTCGGTAATCAAGGAGCACACCCAGACTACAACCTGAGGAACCAGTGGAGGGTGAACCCCGTCAATAATGGGGGATGCCAACCCCACCATCTTCCCCACTAGCATCACCTCCGTCTTGTCAGGATTCAGCTTCAGTCAGCTCACCCTCATCCAGTCCCCCACAGCCACCAAACACTGGATAAGCACCAAGACTGCCTGGTCTTAGTTGGATGAAAATGAGAGGTAGGTTTTGTTGGACTGTGCTACAGTCAAAAGTAAAAGCCCATTGCAAGCCCTGCAAGCTTAATATGGGACTTGTCCAGTAGGGGGAGGGTCAGGGAATGAAACAGGTTATTTTCTCTCTCCTTGTCTCCTCTCTTCTCCTCTCTCTGTCCTCCATCTTGTCCCATGCAGTCTGTACAGTATGGAAGCATGTCTTCTGAGTTCTTATTAAAGTTCTGTTTTGAAGAAACTTCTGCTGTGTGTTATTCAACAGAAAGCTAACTCTACAATAGGTTATGGGCCCAGGACATCTTCAAGGCAATTTTGAAGACAAGAAGCAGCCCAAAAGGAGTGCAGACTGTGAAAGAAAAACTCCCACTGGAATTGAGCACCAAAAGACAGTGCCATCTACACCCAAGCAGAACGGAGCAGCTGAAAGGAAAAACAGAACAATAACCTAAATGGTTAGATGCATGTTAACAGACTCTGGGCTACCAGAAAGATACTGGGGTGAAGCAGCAGTTGCTGCTACCTACCTAAAAAATCCGCTGTATTCTAGAACAGTGAGGAAAACTCCATATGAACTGTAGCATGGTCAAAACCCTAGTTTGGGCCACATCAGAGTATGTGGAAGTAAGACTTACGTATATATCCCAGAGGAGAAATGTACCACGCTGCAAAACAGAGCAGTGGAAGGAATCCTTGTAGAATACAGTGAGCATTCCAAAGGCTACAGGATCCTGGTTCCACATACAGACAGAATAACCATTAGTAACAGTGTGACCTTTGTGGAAAACTCAAGCAACAGTGTGATGACTCTCCAAGGTCCAGGTGAAGGAGAACAATCAACCATGGACAAAACCACTGAAAGGGAGCAATCCTCTGAGCAAATAGTCAAAATCGGCACAAAGGTAACAGAAGTGCAGGAACAGATGCAGCCAACAGTTGATTCTGAGCCAAGGCAGTCAACGAGGTCTAACAAAGGCATTCCCCCCACTCATCTGTCCTACAAAGTCAACACCAGTAAACTGTCAGAGCCAGTATCCTGGGAGGACATCTCGCAGATGTCAGAAGGGGAAGCAGAAAAATGAGTAAGAGTGGCTGAAGAAGAAGTAAATTCCATGCAGGACAACATGACGTGGGCACTTACTCCACTGCCCACATGGAGAAAGACTATAGGTTGTAAATGGACATTTAAAATAAAGTACAATGCCCAGGGAAGTAATGAACGGTACAAGGCTTGACTTGTCGCGAAAGGACACTCCCAGAAGTACGGAGAAAACTACGATGAAACCTTTGCACCTGTAGTTAAGCACACTACAATCAGAACATTGTTAAGTATAGCTGCTGGAAGAGGAATGCAAGTCAAGCATATGGACATGAAAACAGCATTCCTAAATGGTGAGTTGAAGGAAGATATTTACATGGACCAACCACTGGGGTTTGCAGACATTGAAAGGCCAAATCTTGTATACAAACTGCACAAAAGCATATATGGGCTTAAGCAGGCTGCCAGAATAAAATAAACAAGGTGCTCTTGAGGGAAAATTTTACCAGAAGCAAAGCAGATCCCTGCTTATACAAAGAGACTAAGGGGCAGGTGGATTTTTATATTAATATATGTTGATGACCTTATCGTATGCTTTGAGCAACAAGGGGATGAGTGCAAAACAATGAGAGCTCTAAATCAGGACTTTGAAACTAAGGACCTGGGTAACATAACGCACTACCTGAGAATACAAATTGAAAGAGAAGATGATGGAAGCTATCTTCTCAACCAAAGACAGACAATAGAAGAGATGATAGAAAGTTTCAGCATGGGGGGTGTTAAGGCAGCAAAATACCCCTATGGAAGCTAGCTCCCCAAAGGAGATCAAAGAACCGAGCTTATTGCTGCCAGACAATAAACAATACAAAAAGGAGATAGGAAAGCTCTCGTACATTGCCACAATCACAAGGCCTGACATTGCAGTGGCAATAGGTATACTGTGTAGACAAGTCTCAGTCCCAACCCTAAGGGATTGGAACGCACTGAAGAGGGTCTTACGGTACCTGAAAGGGACTGTGCACCTCAAGCTTCGGCTCCCAGAAACTTCTGTGTCAGACCTAATAGGGTACATGGACGCAGATTGGGCTGGAGACCATTCAGACCGAAAATCTACCAGTGGGTACCTATTTTTGCTTGGTAGAGAACCCATCAGCTGGTGCAGTAGGAAACAAGCCTCTGTGACACTTTCCTCAATGGAGGCAGAGTACGTGGCAGCGGCACACGTCAGCCAAGAAGTTATCTGGTTGCAACAGCTTCTGAATGATCTGGGGCAAAAATTGGACAGATCCATGCCGATCCTGGAAGACAACCAAGAATGTATAGCGCTGGCGCAAACAGAAAGAACCAACCCCAGAACCAAACACATTGATGTAAAATACCATTTCCTGAAAGACTCACAGGAACAAGGATTCATAGATCTGCAATACTGTCCTACAGAAGATATGACAGCGAATGTGTTCGCAAAGTCACTAGCAGGGGAACGCCATCACAAGCTATTAAGAAGAATTAATATAGTGGGTTTGACTAGTGACTGTTGAGAAGGGGTGTTGGATTGTGCAACAGTCACAAGTAAAAGCCCATTGCAAGCCCTGCAAGCTTAATATGGGACTTGTCCAGTAGGAGGAGGGTCAGGGGATGAAACAGCTTTTTTTTCTCTCTCTCTCCTTGTCTCCTCTCTTCTCCTCTCTCTGTCCTCCATCTTGTCCCATGCAGTCTGTACAGTATGGAAGCATGTCTTCTGAGTTCTTTAGTAAAGTTCAGTTTTGAAGAAACTTCTGCTGTGTGTTATTCAGCAGAAAGCTAACTCTACAATAGGTTTGGGTGTTGTCAGCATATTTCTAAACTGCCTAACTGAGTCAGACTAATGGTCCATCTTAGCCCAGTATTGTCACACTGTGACACGGCAGCAGGGGTTTCAAATTCAGGTCCAAATCTGGTTCTTCCAGGGTTTCTGGCGGAGGCCATCCTGGCATGCTACCCGAGACCCCTCCGAGCCCCCAGCAGAGGCCTCCCCCAGGGATCCTGAGGTGGGGATGCTGGGGGTTGAACCTGGGACCTTATACATGCAAAGCACACGCTCTTACCACTTGAGCTATGCCCCCCTCCCCCCATTAATGGCACTGAACACCAAACCTTCTTATGACCTTGCCCAGCAACTGCGGGACTCCACACGCTAGGTCTCGGGGAGATGAAAAACAGTCCCCGAGTACCAGTCGCTTCATTCTTCCAGCCAGGAAAGAGAGGAACTATTCAAGAACAGTCCCACCCACTCTGGCACGGTTCCATAAGTGGGTCATCAACATCTTGTAGTCAACAGTATCAAAGGCAGCTGGCAGATATAATAGAATAACCAGAGTCAAATGACCCTGGTTTAATTCATGGCTCAGGTTGTCGACCAAAGCCATTACCCAGATGAAAGTCAAACTGTGAGGGGTCAAGAAAACCGATATGGTCCACATGCTCCTGAAGCTGCTGAGTCATAACCAATTCAATAATCTTTCTTAAAAAGGGAAGGTTAGAGACTGACCGATAACTGTCAAGGGTATCAAAGTCAAGAGATGATTTCTTGAGCAGAGACCACATCACCACCACTTTGAGGTAGCTTGGCACTCTGCCCTCCTGAAGGGAGGCATTGATCACCCCTGACAGCAATGGCCCCAGCGTCTCCCAGCTGGCCTTGACCAGCCAGGACAGGCATGGGTTCAGTTCACAAGAGGTGGCTCTGACAGCCCCAAAAACAATCCCCCACATCGGTGGATGACACCCACTGAAACTGATCCCATAAAATGGGACAAGGTGGGACTCACTGCAGAATGGCTGTGGCCAGCAGGTGGTTTTGGTCCTCCAAATGCGACTGCCTTTAGCTATTTCCTGTGTGTGAGAGCATGCGTGCATGCATGCGCTGTAAATGCGCTGGCTGGGGGAAGTTATCAGAGACTGAAGTCTGCTTTTCTGCAGCTGATGCCTCAGACCAGGGGCAAACCTTTCACTATGGCCATCCTGTTGGTGTCCAGGTAAGTGGTATAGAATCAACAAATCACAGAATTGGATGCGAACCTGAATGTTGTTGAGTTCAGCCCCCTGCTTAGCCCTCAGGACCTGCTCTTCAGCTCATGTAGCAGGTGCTTCCTGCAAGGCTGTGTCCTCCCTTCCTGATGGTGGAGTGGGGGCGGGGGCAGAGCCTCACAGGAAGCTCTTGTCATGGGACCCAAGAACTGTTTTTGGAAGCCCAGTGGTGCACCTCCTCACTCATGTCTTCCTGCATATGAGGGTGCCTCAAAGCAGCTCTTGCCCCTGGAGCAGGTGCTACTATTGTTTTGCTCCCTTTGTCTGGGAGGCAGTGCCCCTCCCAGACCTGCTCCGGATCCTTGTCCCAGGACTGAACTTTTCTGTGGCCAGCCCTGGTCCCTCCCCTCTCTACTTTTCTGAGGTATTTCTTACAATGCAAATTACATGGGTGGGATGTCCTTAGCGGTTAGAGCAATGGTGATGCCGTACTCATGCCCAAGATGACCGGTTGTGGCATAGAGCATTTATGAAGTCCTTTTCCTCATCCCTTGTGCCCTGGATCGGCCCCTGCAGTCATCCAGGGGCACCCTCTTTGTCGTTCCCTGGGTTTACTAGGTGGCAAGTTTCGAGAGGGTGTTCTCGGTGGTCACGCCATGGTTATGGAACTCCCTCCCAGCGGAGATTCAACTCTCTCCAGATATCCCCTCCTTCCATAGACAATGCAAAACCTGACTGTTTCGACAGACATTTGGTGAGGGGGATGGTTAGTGGGGGGGGGGGGGGCGGGGGTTTTTTTCTTTTTTAGGGTAAGTTTTTTTTTATTTTTTCTCGGGTCCTGCTGTTTTATGGTTAATGTAGGATTTTATATTTGGTATTTTATAGTTTTGTATTTTTGTGTTTTGCATCTTTTATGTTGTTGTTCATTGCCCCAAGCTGCCATTGGGCAGGAGGGAGGCAGTATATAAATAGTGTAATAAATAAATATGCCATGGCGGTGAGGTTCTTTGCTGCACTTATTGCGTGTGCTGAGTCTCATCCAGTGGAGCTGTTGCAGGTGCTGAGAGGTCTGGTTGGTCTAGCCTGTCTTCTCCTGGAACCAGTTTTGTCCATGGCCCACTGTGACAGTTTTTTGAAGTACTTTGCAGACAAAATCACTCTCACTGAGCATGACTTTGACTCCGCTATTTCAGAGGCAGTGGCAGAGTCAGAGGTTAGGTATCCCCTGTCTGGTCATGTTTTGTGGGATGAATTTCAGCTGGTGACACTGGCTGATGTCCTGGGGTCTGTTTGAGCCACAACCTGTGAATTAGATCCGTGCCTGTCCTGGTTATTGAAAGCTGCCAGGGAGACGTTGGGGCCCATGCTGGTGAGAGTGCCAGACTGCCTCAAGGAGGCTATGGTCCGGTTTCTTCTCAAAAAACCATCACTTGATGTTGGTGCCCCAGCTAGCTACCAGCCTGTCTCTAACCTTCCCTTTTTATGGAAGGTTATTGAATGGGTAGGGGCTCATCAGTTCCAGGTGTATTTGGACAGCATCGGTTTTTTTGATCGTACACAGTCTGGCTTTCGTCCGGGTTATGGTACGGAGACAGCCGATTGTGGCCTTGGTCAACGACCTCCTCATGAAATTGGACATGGGTCATATGACCCTTTTGGTTCTATTAGCTCTATCAGCGACTTTTGTCACGGTTAACCATGAGTTGTTGGTGACACGCCTGCAGGAGCTGGCGGGGGTTGGTGGGACCGTTTTACAATGGTTCCTGCTGTCTCATTGCTGTCCCAGTGTTTGGCCACTGTGGGGAACTGGATGAGGTTGAGCCGATTGAAGCTCAATCCTGATAAGACAGAAGTGATGTTAGTGAGCGGGACTGGTGATCTGAGTGAGGAGTCTTCCCCATTAATGGGGGTATGTGTCCACCTTTAGCTCCATCTGTGCGAAGCCTGGGGGTGCTCCTGGATTTGCAGCTATGCTTGGATACCCAGGTGTTGGCTGTGGCCAGGGGCGTCTTCCACCAATTACATATGGTGAAGAAGCTCCACTATTATTATTATTATTATTATTATTATTATTATCCCAGTCCCTCCTGCCAAAGGCAGCTCGGGGCAGCGTACAATATAAAAGCATTAAATACACATATAACTAAAAAACAAACAATAAAACCATCAATCCCCCTCTCCCCCCCATCTCTCTCACCAAACGCCTGGCAGAACAGCCAAATCTTACACTGACGTCTGAAGGAGGGAAGGCCCCGGGCCAAACGAACCTCTGTCGAATGCCGACCTCACCACTGTCGTCCATGTATTCATCACCCTGAGACTAGACTATTGCAATGTGCTCTACGTGGGACTGCCCATGGTGACGGTTCAGAAGCTGTAGCTAGTGCAGAATGCGGTGGCCCGTCTCCTTACAGGGATGAGCTGTAGAGAGCATGGAACACCTGTGCTCCGAGCACTGTAGTGGCTGTGTGTTGTCTTCCGAGCCCAATTCATGGTGCTGATGTTGACCTTTAAAGCCCTTCACGGCCTAGACTGTACTTACCTGAGCCATCATCTCATCCCCTGGGCCCCTGCACAGCCCTTGCGATCGTCCAGGGGTGCCCTCATGGAAGTCCCATGCTATTGGTAGGTGTGGACAGACAGGAGGGCATTCTCAGTGACTGCGCCATTACTCTGAAATTCCCTTCCAGTGGAGGTTCACCTCAGCCCGGAACTTCTCTCCTTCTTATGGAATTGTAAGACCTGGCTCTTCTGCCAGATGTTGGTTGGGGCGGAGGAGAGGCAAAGATGGGTTAGTTGGGTTGTGGGGGGGGGGGGAGGGTTTTTTATGTGTAGCTCAGGTTTTTATAATCTGGTATTGTTATTTATTGTTTATATGTTTCGTATTTTTGTATTTTACTTATTTTTATTGGATTTCTGTGTTTTTATTTCTTGAGTTTGTAAGCTGCCTTGAGTTGCTTTTGCAAGAGAGGCGAGATAAAAATAGAAAAAATAAAATAAAAAATATCCTAGCATATAGTGTTCTGAAAGTAGCATGGAGTGGAGGAGAAAGTCCTTGCTCCAGGGTACTCGGGCCACATGTTGCTCAGATGCATAAAGTGATAATCATGAAAATACTATAGTATAAAGACTGAAGCTTGTTCCAGGTTAATCAGATTGCACAGTTACATTGCTATTTGATAACTGAATTTGTACAAGCAAGCTATTTGCATAGGATGGGGGAGAACAAGGATCATCTGTGAGCACAAGAAATGGTAAGTGTAATATGATACTTGTACCTTTAAGAGGACTGAGCCTTAGCTGGTGCTAAAATAAGCTGCAGGCGCTGAAGGAGAAGAGGGCAGTGCTTGAGTGAGATCAGCTGTGACTGTCAAGTCAACCAAGCATTCAACTGAGGATGTCTTCAGTATAGAGCCCCCTACTGAGGAGAAAGGACTTGTGTAGACAGGCTCTCCTGAAGCAGCACAAGGTGGGCTCTGGTGAAGGGAACCTGAGCCCCACTCTATAACCACAGGCCAGAGACAGCTGAAGGTCATGCCAAGGAAGTCTGCAAGTCAAAGAGGACTTCCAGCATTCCTCCTTCATGCTAATTTAACGGCTGGTGGCAAGGGCTGGCTGCAGTTAAGAACCCAGATATGTGTATGCTGGGTTCATGCTGTTTGCCGAGAACTGGATTAGGATTGGATTGTATGGTAGCTGCATGAGAGCTGATTTCCCCAGAAGCACTTCATAGTTGGAGTCTGCCAGGAGGATTGTATATGCAACTGCCTCAGTAGGGATTTCACACAATGGTGGTAATAGGGGTTTGTACCACTACCTGCTCTAAGAGATTGTTATTGGAGTGAGCTTTAGAGTAAATCTCTTGACCTGAACTAAGCTCCCCTCTCTTGCGTAACAGCCAGAAAGTGTTGAAACTTCCCAGATATTTAGGACAT
This sequence comes from Sphenodon punctatus, assembly GCA_003113815.1. Classification (NCBI taxonomy): domain Eukaryota; kingdom Metazoa; phylum Chordata; class Lepidosauria; order Sphenodontia; family Sphenodontidae; genus Sphenodon; species Sphenodon punctatus. The sequence goes on along the minus strand of QEPC01007654.1, from coordinate 2,868,735 downwards.
GGCTCAAGTATCCAGAATAGAGATTATTGAGGTGAGAGAGTAATAAAGATATTTTGAAAATATGTTCAGAGATATTACATTTACCTCTTTATTATTTTTAAAATCTGTTCATTTTAAAAAAAAAATAATTCCCTGCAACTATAGATTTTCAAGAGTAGACCAGGGATGCTGATTCTTAAATGTTTCTCAAACAGATTGGGTTGTAGATGTTGTCAGAGACAAGACACTGGACTAGATAAATGAATGATTGCATCCAGTATTGCAGTTCCCATTGTATTCTGGGTAAACAGAAAAAGTATTCACAGTATGGAGAAACTTCTTACAATAAACACAAAAGAAATCCTTGAAGAAATAGGATATACATTTCCTGTTTTGGAATGTTTAGTGTTGGTTGTGCAGAAAAACCAATACCATAGCATAGCCTCAATTACATTTTGCTTTTGCCTCTATAACTCCATTTCAATATATTGATGACCTGAGTTTTGCACCCCGCTTTTCCAGGTATGTTTCCATAACAAATACTTTGGATTAGGCCATTCATCTTTTATAGACTTGCCAGCTCAAATTATAATTAGTGCAAGCAATGGGAGAAAATTCCTGGTCTAGTGAGAATTCATTCTTGCTTGCTCTTTGGCATGGCATTTGCAACATGCTCTGGATTATGAGAATCACTACATTCATCTTGCAGAGAGAGAGACAAAGGAAGACCTTGAAATGCCCATTGCACCAATAAGCCTGGAGAGGGAGGAGGGACCCCAAGTATTTTATAATTCTTGATTGTATTTATTATTTTCTGCTTTATCCTCTCCCTGCTCTTTATTTTATATTGTTGCTAATGCGGGTAAAGCTTTAGTATGTTATAAGTTTAGTTGCACTAAACACCTCTTGTTTAATTGGGAAAGATTTGGGAGAAAGCCCAGACTAATTAACACCAGTTGCTTCCATGGTGCCAGCTTCTAATGGATCTTAGGACCAGATCCTTTTGGAACTAAAGTTACAGTGTGTGGATGCTGAAAATAGAAAATAAAGTTGGTTAGAGAACCATCTGTTGCAAGTATTTGATACAGGAATGGAGGAAACATAGAATAAAAACAGTATCTTTCTTTCTGCAAGGATTTCTCTTAAATGCACCAAATTTCATGAAACTCAGGGCACAGTTTTCCCAGTGTATTTTACCAGTGCTAGCAATTAGCATGGGCACAAGTGGAGTTAAGAAAACTTAGGTTTATGTTCTGACTAACAGTTAACTTAGTGTAATTGGGCCTTACTTCTGTTTTACTCCTGAAGTGCTCACACGAACACAGCACTAAACCAAAGTTATTCAGGAGCAGGAAGATAAATATGTACACCTGAAAAGTCCAGAAGTACATTTCCCCCCTTCAGATTGTATTTTGAAGTAACTGTTCATGTGAACACTTATCAGCATGAGAGTAGTGACATTGGTTCGGTGACCATTGCATCTCGGCTAGAAGGGAATTTCACTTAGTATTGCTTTGATTTACATTGTTCGTCTGAATGCTGCTAAAGGGGAGTAGTTACTTCAATTTAATTAAACTGAGATAGTTACTTTGGTTTACCTCTCTTTGTCAAAATGTGACCTTATATTCATATCAGCTCCTTGTCTGGTCCTATGTATCTGAGCATGAATTCCCAGCAGAAACACACTTATCACCTGAGCACACTATTAATAGACCAAGTAAAGTTAATGCTCACTATGCATTAAGTTAAGCACCTGCACAAAGCACCTTTTAGAATGAAGGCATTAGTAAGCAATTACCAATGGAAGCCATTGGATTATTGATCAGCTTTCTGCACCTAACAGACTATCAAAAACTTTAAATACCCATAAGTGTGGCTCTCTGTGGTTGTGATCATGCCACACTACTTATAGTCTGTTGATGCGGTGGGAAGGAAGAAAGTGTAAGTTTCGTGATGAGGAGGATAGAGATATCTGTTTGACCTTGTAATGAACTACACTAAGAGACCTGTGTTCCTTGCCATTTCCCCATTGCCCCCAATGTGGAAAACACAGTGAAAACAGGCCACTGAATACAGTTCTAAATACTTAGTGCAGGGGAGGCCAAGAGGTAGATCATGCTTTGCTGATAGAGCACAACGTAGTCTACAGTAGATCATGACATGGGAACAGGACCAGTCCCTTTCAGATTAGCTCTGGAGAGGAGAGTAGGACAAGTGCCACAGAGAGTGTCTCAGAGGAGACAGTCTAGAACAGCTCCTCCAGTGCTGCAGGGAAGGCTTTTAAGAGGAGTGTAGCTGACCCGCCCTGGAGCCGGCCCGGTAGCCAGCAGCAGGAGTCTTTGTAGATCACCTGAGATTGACACCTGCGTCAAGTCGATTGCATGCCCCATAAGTCTGTCCACCCCTGATTTAGTGACAGTGGCATGTTAGATTTATTTATTTTTTACCAGTATATGTAGATATGTGGCAAAAAGAGGGGAGGGGGTGAAGGGGGTTAAGTACCACAGACAAAACCAAGTGGCTGCACAGTTGAAAATGTTTGGGGGGAGATGGGAAACAACCAAAAAGATAAGGTTCAAGAACAGGGGAAATAATGTCATTCGTCTTTTGAATTCCCATATGTTTTTACTTGCCCAAACCAAAATGGTATATGCAGTGAAAACCGGGTATGTACAGGAAGGAGTGTGTAAAACCTGCTAGCATAAAATTTAATTTCCACATTTCCCTCTTTTTGTTTCTCTATCCATATTGTTAATTTTTCTTCTCAACCACACTCTTATCATGAGCAGGGCTGAAATGAGAATCCGTTTCCTTCTTGCAAGAATTGAGAACGCTTACTGAGATCTCGGGATGATTTCACTAATGGCATGAATTCTTAGTTGCAATTTTTCCTCCGTGTACCATTTACCATTACCATTTACTGTTACTGTTTACCATGTACTGCGTTCTTCCTGGTAATGTGCATGTGCAAAGTGGCTGCCATGGCTGTTCTGCACATATGCAGCCCTCTTTGGAGATGGCAATGGTGGTGTCGCCTCCATGTTGGAAAAGGGAAGCCATTTTGTGCATGTGCATTACTGGGACAAATGCGATACACTGTAATCAGTAATGGTAAATGATAATTAAATCCTATATTGAGAAAAATTCTCAACCGAGAAAGTGTCAAGAACCGAGGTTTTCTCGATTATTGATTCTCACAAAAACGAGTTGAGAACTGTGATTCTCAGTGAGAATCACAAGAAAATCAAGGTCAATTTATTTGCAAAGATAAACCCAGGCTACGTGCCTGAGAGACAGGCTGGATGGTGATACCATCAATGGAAATTGTTGATGAATTATAGGAGCCACAGGTTGATTTCAATGTGTCTGCATTTGGCCCAGGGACTGTTACCCATTTATTTATTGATTTACATTTATACCCCACCCTTTCCCATCTCAGGGTAGCTTACAAAAGACATAAAATACAATTATAAAACATTTAAAATACAACCCACCACCACCCCAAAAAAAACCTCCAACCTCCTCCCACCTAATCCCTGTATCCACGCACCAGTGCTTTAAGAAAAGGAAATGTTTTACACTGCCTCCAAAAGATGCTCAGGTCTGGACTCAGACGGACCTCTAGGGGATGGGAGTTCCATAACATTGGGGTAGCAACCGAGAACTCTAGGGAGTTAATCCTCAAAGATGCTGCACATTCTACCCAGATTTCAGTGTGACTTGAACAAATGAAAAGTTACACACCTGTACTAAAGTGCTTTGATGGATCCAGTCCAGGATGCTCAACTCTTTGCAGGATTTTATCCCTGTATTTTATCCATTTAAGGGTATTTTCAAACGTGACACCCTGGCCCGTGGTCACAGGCCGGGGTGTCACATCTGTTTCCATGATACCAGATGTTTACCATGGGCAGGAGCAGAAGATACCCCGGACCATGTCAGGGCTAACATGGGAGGTTCCTGGCCAGCACACATCCCATGTTAAGCCCTGCCACAGTCCATGGTAGGCGTCACTGGTCTGTGGTAGAGCAGGCTATCACATTTGATGGCCCACTCCACCTAACCCCGGCCTGTGGCCGGAGCAGTTCCAGGCCGGTGTGGCGTGGCTGCACTGAGGAGCACAGGGGATGGGGCTATGCGGACCCACGTTGACACTTCCTCCACCCTCTCCTCGGACCCTCCCCAGCCACCTGAATGTTTGTTCAGAAGCAGGGCTTACCCCTACCCAGGGTGAGGGTTCTCACCCCCAGGTGGGTTTAAGCATGGTGGGTGAAAAGCCTGTCACATTTAAAAATATCCTAAATAGTTATGCCACATCTATCGGCACATATTCTCCAATATTTGCTGGTTGGGCAAACCCAGTGTTACTCCAGTTTCGAATACCTCTTTTTAAATCCCCTCTGTGCTCTGCTTGATATATAACATAAGAATTGACAGAACATCAACTTATGTGTCTTTTCATTATATAAAAATGCAAACTTTGTTAATCTGTGTATAATAAGAAAATGTAAAATTACAGTTACTTGGTGTGAGAAACTTCCCATGTTACCACAGCAGCAAAACATTTGACTTTGGATGTCTTATGAATCCCTATGACACTTTACTTTTTTTTAGTCTAGCATCAGATAGATAATAGACTAGTGCTGATTTTAAAGTAACTATTCTGAACAGCATTGCATTTGACTCAGTGCTGTGTAGGCTATTTCCTGTTCCAGTTTCCAAGAATAAGGGTTGTTCAATGATTGCACATTTCAGCATGCTAATTCTTTGTTTCTACATCCAGCCATTTAAGTTCCATTATTTTGTGAGGAAAACAACCAACCATTTTTCAGCTAGGAAGCTGAAAGGAACAAACACGTTAATATGACTTTATCAGAAGTTTTACAATGTCAAATTGCATAGAACTGATGATTTGAAATACACATTGTTATGACTGTCACTGCCGGCCATATTTGCTTTTCAGTGCTCGGGCACTTTTCACATTACTAGGTTATTTACCTGAAGACTTTTAAATAAATAAAATAAATAAATAAGAAGGAAAGCGTGAAAGCGAATCAGCTGACCGACCAATTAGCCTGCAGCAATATGTAGCACGGTGGTTTCTCAGCCAGTAAAAATCACTTACAACATGTTATTTGTCATCAAGGTGTACAATACGTGACCAGCCTCCTAATGGCTTCCAGAAATATGTGTTTCACATAATTTGAAACAAGCTTTCTTATCAGTATGTCTTGCAATTAATTTAATCTTGTTTCTGTTATTTCCACAGTATTTTTCAATCCAGTGAACCTCATTACATTTGCAAGTGCATTAAATTAGAGTCTGGCTAGAAGAAGTAAGATGACTATCAGTTAATTTAATTATGTTTCTACGTTTGCCCATTTAATGATATGTCTGCCATTGTTGTTGCCTGGGTTTTTCTACAGCAGCACTATGTAGAAATTAGTTCTGATTCCATGTAAAGTTTACATTGTCTGATAACTCTTGACAACTAGTTGAGGTACATGTTCAGTAATTTATGAGTCTAATCAAAAGTGATTTACTTTTAGTCAAATGGCTGTGGTAATGTAATAGCTTTGCTATATTCAATAGATCATTATAATGTTTCTTGCCTTTGCAAGCATTGTAGTATTTTCACAAGCTTTGCACCATTGATTTAATTAAGAAATGTAATTCTACATTCCATAGTAATGGAGGTGACAAGTGACTGAAACATACTTCTGTTGTGTTAATAAGAGTTTATTTGACTTTCAACCTGTACTAGTTCAAATGAGAAAAGGGGGGCGGTGGGGAGGAAAAATTGTGACATGAACAAATAACAAACTTAACCAACATTCTCCAACACTTCATAGAGTTGTGCTTATAAAGTAGTAGATGTTTACACACAGGCATAATTAACCAAGTTTTAATATTCAAAGAAGGAAAGTAAAGGAATGAATTACTCAGTAGAAAATATTAAATTTCTGAAATATGTTCCCAGGAACAGACAAACACTATAGTTTTCTCCACTATTCCTACTCCAATCCTGATAATCCTATCTGCAAGCATTCCCCTGAACACAGAGTAATACCCCAAGGAGGGAAGCTCACAATCACGTGAACAGTTGGGTATAAGGTTTTAAGTGACTTAACATGCATATATGACCTTCCTGTACTGAGTAACTTTGGAGTATATACTATTTAATCAGTTATATACCCTCAGGGAAACCACCCTACACTTTGTTTTAAACATGAATGATAAAATATATAAGTAAATCAGAAAGAAAAAGAGAGAGGAAATCAAAACATTGTGCCACAAAGGCCACAGAATCTCCTTTAATGCAGAAGCAAAACATATTTTAAAAAGAATATGCCAAAGGCTACTAGGCTGTGAAAAATTATACTTGGGGATTCAAGTTGATATAATTTAGAATCATAATACCCAGTTTTAACTACTTTTTAATTACATTTATTAATTCTGTGGATGGCTAATCATTATGAGATCACGAAGGGCCAAAGCTAAATAGCCATGCCGGTCAGTTCTTTTCTGAATTTGGTTATAAATATCAAGCAGAAAAGAGATACTGAGGCTCCTAAATGATTACTGGTTAAGAATCCGGGTACAAAGATCTAGCAGCTTTGGTTATAAAGACCAAGTAGAAAAGAGCCATTGAAGCCAGTAGTGAGTATAAGTTATACATTTGGTGTCCCGACCTGGAAGTCTCTGTCCTATGTTCCCTGTTTTTTCGGTCAAAAACTGCTGTAAGGGTGTTTTACGTGCAACATTGATATTTTTAATGTATTGTGTAGAGATTATGTAATGACTGTGTGTTATTTTTCTACCATGGTGTGGAATTTATAATTGTATCTTGTGTTTTATATGTGCAATGGCCTTTTGGCCACGCAATAAAGTTTTATTATCATTATTATTAAATAGCCATGCTTACACTAAGCAGATTTCATAATGGTGTATTTTCTTTCTTTTGAAAATACTTGACCAACCTAAAACAAAAGGCTGCAAAGGATCAATGCTCTTCAAATTCTTGATGGGGTGAGTTCCTTTTTCATATAGCCTGTCAGTATTGCCATATGTCTTCCTTAATACATGGTCAATTCCATTATGACAGTTATACCTAGGACTGATTTGAAAAAAAGAAAGAAAAAGCCTTTTCTTTCTCTTTTTCATTTTCAGTCCTTTCATTCACTTCTAAGGACTAGACTGTGCCTTAATGCCTCGAGACACCACTGTGAACACAGGGAGATGCATTTATTGCATCACAACCGTCATTGTGCTTTGCAGATACCGCGCTGAAGTTCAATACCACTCTACATTACATTTGCTATTTTTGAAGTGACGTAGCCAGCTCTCTTCATTTTCCTAGCCAATTTCTCTTATATTGCATAGAGAAGATCAGAGACAAGAGATTTCATTCTCCTCTCCTGTCTGTCTTCTTGTCAATTCAGTACCATGAAGGAGCAGATGTAGTGCTCTGAAACAGGTATAGACCCATGAATAAACTATTGAAAGATATGGAAAAATGGAGCAAATATGAAATACCCTGGTTAGGCAGGGTAGTTAGTTAAGATGAACATCATCCCAAAATTACTGTCTGTTCCAGTTCATCCCTATTGGTATCCCACACAAGACACTAGAAATGAGACAGAATTCAATTTTAAAGTAAATAGTGGGTGATTTCAGAAGTGACGCGTTCCAATTCACCACAGTGAATCCCACCCTGGTGTGAACGGATTCACCACAGGCTGTGGTGACACGTGCGGCCCCAACAGAAGTGACAAGATCGTGACCACCGCCCGGGGCAATCAGAGAGAACATGGGCCGGGGGAACACAACAGACATGCAGTGGAGACGTGGACTGCGGTTCGAGCCCCAGAATGCACCTCTGCTGGGGTCAATTCCTTCCACTGCTGCTGTGGGTTTCCGTTCAGAAGTTACTTTTCATTCACCCCTGCCGTGGTGACCATTCACCACACTTTTGGACCTCCTCCCGCCCCGACCTCACGAAGCGTGGTTAGCTTCACCCCAGGCCACGTTTGACTGTGGTGAATATCTGGATGTGAGCAAACAGGAATGCACGGCGCATTCACCACATCACTTCTGAAATCACCCAGTGAAACACAAAAAAAGACTCTCAAGTTCTATATAAACCTATAAAATGGGGATGGACTGGCCCTTCCTAATCTGGCATCCTATTTCCGTGTATCACAATTAAAGAATATTATTAATAGGGTCAACAATAGCCCATTCAAGCAATGGGTAAAACTTGAACAAGATTGGAGCCCAAATATATCTATTCACAGCAATAGCTGAATGAAAAAGAAATTCAGACCACCAGAAATAAATATGCACCTAATCATTCACACTACTTTAGCAGCATTGGACAGGCATTCAGGGTATTTTTAAATGAGCAAGGTGGATGGGGGGCATGGCTGCTGATTGGTATGGCAGTGGGGCACCCACGCACCTGAAGTGTGTGGGAAACACTTCATATGGGAGGCTCCCAGTATGTGACTAGCAGCCAAACACTTCATAGAGAAATCTAGATACAAGGCAGTCCTTCTAGATCAAGAAAGCTAAATATGAGACCTCTAATATTATTTGAGGAACTGACCTGGGTGCAAGCTAAAACAAAAGGCTTAACCTCCAAGATATATACATATGATTTCAAAAGATGCTGACAAAAAAAAACCCAAAACCAAATGAAAAGATGGGAGAGGGACTTGAAAAGAAAAATTGCCCTAAACAAATAGCTCTCAATATGGGAAAGAGGATACAGTTCATCAATTTTTGTAGTCTACAAAGAAAATGTTTACAAGATACTATACAGATAGTATTAAACACCAAACAAAATTCAGCACATTTATGTAACACTTTTTACTGTTAGTGGGTAGACTATGGGCGCTTTTATACGATCCCGCTCACAAGCGGCATCGTTAAGTGCCAGCATATTTCCCCCCCCGCCTTCTTCTGTACGCCGTGTCTGATGTTCAGAAGACCATCAGACACGGTGCTGAGTCTTTGTGCGCATGCATGCGCACTGGGCCAAAGAACCCGGAAGTGCAGCGTAAAGCCGGCACTTCGAGGATTCGCGTCGGAGGGGGCAGGATCGCCTGCCCGGTCTAACGCGGGGGAAGATCCGGCTGCAATGTTTAAACGAGCGCAAAGAAATGTGGCTGATCAAAGAATCAGCTGCGTTTCTTGTCTCATTTAAAAGTGCCCTATATGTCATTGGAAAAGGGCAAACCTTCCTTCTCTTGAGCTGTGGGATAGTAAAATATGGAACATTCTGTTAATGGAAAAACTGTCCTATCTCTGCACCCAAGAAAAATGCCAAAAAGAAGACACACATATTGAGATTTGTGCTCCATTTCTATCATATTCAGAGGAAAGAGAATCCCCAACCAATAAGTCAGAATTTCTGGCCAGGATTTTTGAATCCTGAAAAGAAACAAGAATACATGTAACACTGGGTGTTTTCAGACGTGACGGGCCGGCTTCGCCCCATCCTGAAAACAACCCAGGGATTCCCCACCTGGATCACCCAGGCATGGCAAACAGACATGCCAGGGATCCCGGCGGGGAATCAGGGAGGGGGCGGGGCCACGCGGTGCAACATGCAGCCACACGGCCCCGCCCCCTCTACGCTCCCTCGCCGCCTGCCCTCCGGGGAGATGGGCAGACGGCGAGGCCAATGCCGCCGCAGCATCTGGCCGAGTTCACCACGGCCCGGAATCCCGCTGGGGATTCCGGGCCGTGGTAGTCAACCAGATGTTACTTTTTTTTTATGCCCGCCTGGAATCACTTTCACCACGCTTCAGCCGATTTTCGCGCTGGTAGCCCAGGAAGCGTGGTTGAAATTGACCCCATGTGGGTATTCAGCGTGGCGAACATCTGGCGGCCGCTGAATAGACATGCAGGGCACAGTGACCACATGTAGGTATTCAGCGTGGTTCACTGTGATCTTGTCACATCTGAAAACACCCACTGATATTGTATGTGATGATCAACACAAGGAACTGAGAGGGGGAAAATGATACGCTATGTATCCTGAGAAAGCATTGTGCAATGTATAAAATATATAATTTTTGTTGATATATTTCTCTTATGTGCCTTAATAAAAAAGTTTTAAAACTATAATAAAAATCTTACTCTACTAAGCAAGGATATAGAACTTTGACTTACTCCCTCCATGGACAGACAAAGCAAAACTAGTTGTAAATATTTAAAATTTCCACGTACAGCAGATTAATCTTCAGAGCACTGTTGTTAACCTCTTATTCCTCCACACCCTTTAGCCCAGAAGTCCTCACCTCTTGACCTCAACATGGTGAGATTAGAGGATTGGGGAACTCTGCATTGGCTAGAAGTAGCAGACCAAGCCGCAAGTCAGTGGCATAAGGTGATGCTGTGCTGGCCCAGCCTGGTGGTCCAGATCACCTGTCAAGTAATATAGCATACTAGTCCAGAACTCTGTGGTCAGGGACATAGGGGTTGGGTTTGTCTCTTTCCCCCAACCAGGTTTGCACCTCAGAAGGCTGCCCTTTTATCCCCACCATAGTTCGTGGCTGTGTGCTGAAGATCCGTACCTCTTGCGAAAGATTTTCAGCATGTCTGAAAATCAAACTTCTAATAGTGAAGAAAATAATTGAGAGGTAGGCCGTTTTCACACAGATGCCCTCTCTTTCCCCACCCCACCCCCCACTTGGTGTTCAGGTGGGTGCGCGGAGTGGGGGAGTCCATGTATTATACGGCCGGCAGTGGGTGGGGGGATGGGTGTCAGCTCAGTGTTTGCCCATCTGAACACCAAGTGGGATGGGTGCCAGGTGCGTGTGTGCTCCCACACAACACCCACCTCCATCCATCGCACATCCGTCTCTACCCACAGAGCCCTCCGGAAAACCGGAGGAGGCTCCATGTGTGTAGGTGGGTGGGAGATGGGTGTAAGTGGGTGTGTGTCCCACCTCCACCCATCCACCTCCATTCATGTAAAAAGGTCCATAGTTATGGGCAAGTAGAACAATTTATTTTACTTCTGCAGCATTTGGTAGGTATAGCAGCATAGCACGCTTTTCATGAACAGAATTTCTTATCCATTTGAATCCCAACAAAGGGTGAAAACAGACATGATGCTAACCACCCTTGGTGGTCATTTATGCATGTTTCAGGACTGCATAGGGCACCAATACAGCCCTGCAACATGAATAAATAACCACCAAGGATGGTTAAAGGGTGGTTAGCGTCATGTCTGTTTTCACCCAAAGAGAACTAGAAATTCTGTCTATATGGACAGTTCCAAAATGGTCACAATGGACTTGGTCATATTAACGTAGTGTCACTCCACATTTCCTGCTGCGTTACTATATTTATGTATAATGCCAAAAATATTCTAAACTTGTACAAACAACATTAAGATTTGAAACATGGAAAATATTATTAAACTGCAAATTGTGGCAAACTTGTCTATTCTGTGAGTTGTCCTGCCAAAGTCAGTGGCAAGTTGGCAACACATGCATCAACAATTACACTCATGAAAGGCTATAGGGCAGGAATGAATTGGCCCTCTTGATTGTCCAAACACAGAGATAAAACAAGTGTTAATTAACTAATTCTGACTGTAATAAATGGTGTTTGATTACATGACTCTGCATCTAAGGTAAAGGGGGAAACAGATTATGGTATAACGAAGGCTGACAAGTCAGGAAATTAAGTTGGCCTGATTAATAGACAAATGAAAAAGTTTGGTCAGTCACTTGACACATCGTTGTAAGGAAGAATATGCTCTGCCCTTAAAATTATGATATATCTACTGATAGTTTTAATCCTTAATATAATTTAATTATCTTATTTTAGAGTATTTCAAATCCTATTTATCTTCCTTTCAGAGTGCTGGTTTTTGTTTTTAAAACTGCCTTAATTCGCTAACAGCAAAGTCTAATTTATTTAATGCCATTTACTGCAAACAAGGTAACTGAAGCATTGCCATTTATTTCAGTTCTGTTTACCCCCAAAATGGATATGTTCATAGAGACTGAAAAGGAAAGATTAAACCCCTTAATATCATCCATTTGAAAAATCCTTTGGGCTCTTTTTTTTTCTTTCCCCCTGACAGAAAGAACACTTTCAAATCCTTCCTTGGTCTAAGCTGCTGAGCTTGACATCTCATTATTTGACTCAGCTGTTTCAGTTTCACCTTCACCCAGCTAATTAAGTAACTCATTGAATGTATTATTCAGTATTTGATTCCCCTATCTGAATCGGTAAGAGATGGAAGGTTTTTTTATTTTTATTTTTTTTTAAAGTAAGAAAAAAATTCCTCTTGATGGAATTATAGAGAGGATTGTTGCACTGACATGGAGGACTAAAATAAGAAAATTCTAATGAACTTGGCGACATATGAATAACTTTCTGTCATTTTAGCAAGTGTTTGACTGCTAGTGAAAGTATGAGGATTAAGTTTTCTCTTAATTAATCATTTCTTAACTAACCAAATAGTAACTTGTTAATTGCTTGAGAAGCTGTATGTGCAATGTGAAAGAGGTCCGTTAGCTTTATTTATATTTTGTTTTCCTGCTTGTCTGCCATTCTAGAGGGTATTGTATCCTCATATGTATATCTGGGCTTCAGCAATTTAGAGAACTTGATTTTTTTTTATTTTGATTTTTTTTTTTAATCTTGGCTATGTCGCCAGTATGAATCGCTTCCCAACACCTTTGGCAATTTGAAAGTAATTTGTTTAATTTTTTCCAGAATTCTTAACTACAATTAGAAGTCCTTTACGAATAAATAAAACTAGTTTTCTGTTAAACTATATCAAACTACATCCCAGACTTTTCTCATTTCAATTTCATTCCTTTGCCCCTCTGTAATTAAAAATAATCAGAATAGCTGTCATTTGCTTAAGACTAGATCTTCTAAAACAATCATGCTACGTGCTGCAATGCTGCATTCGTACATTTCTGTGACTTGCATATGAGATATTATTCACTATCATTATTAAAGACCCCAGGGGGACTTGATGGGAAGGGAATTTCTTTATTTATGTAAATATGATTTTTGTGTGTGTATGTGTCTCTGAAAGGGTCAGAGTGGCAACACTGAAGCCCACCTTGTTTTGCTTTGCTGTTACACATTTCATGGTAGCCTGGAGGGTTTATTGCTCTATTTGTAGTGTAGAAAAATAAACTGCATGTGGATTTAAGTAAAAGCTAGTGAGTATGATTTGCATACACATTTGGGGCAGTAGTAAGGCAGTGACATTGCAAACAAAAGTTGCTGTTGATTTTCTCTAGTCAGTGTTCCACAGTTCTTAGATTCCCACTACAAAAAGTGGGAATATAGAAAAAATCACGGAGTACAGCAAAATTCCAGGCATCTTAGTATAGTTTGCTGCTGCTTATGCATGGCTGAATCTGCTACTTCTACATTTTCTTTCTGATGTTTACTTAGAGAGAGAGAGAGAGAGAGAAATTCTAGTTGTGCATATACCTATGTGTACGTATAAACATCATATATATATATTTATATTTATATATATATATATATATATATATATATATATATATATATATATATATATATTTTAAATGTAATAAGTTGTGTATGTTTTTCTAACACGGAAGCCAGCTTTTTATTAGCACAGGATCAATGAAGTTACGTTTTCCCCCTGTTTCCTCTCTTCATAATCCACAGCATTATAGCTATTATCCTGTTTACAGCATGTTTGTCTGCAGCTATCTTGGTTTGAGAGAGGTCTGCCTCTGCCTTCATGTATATTGATCTTTTCTCCCATTGGATTTTGTTCCATTGTTTTGCATGATAGCTAAATGGCAACTCCTACTTGCTACTGATATTATAAAAGTTATAATTCTCATCATTCCCATTTAGTAACCATTTTGATGTGTAAAATATCAGCCTCTTGATAGTCTCCGTTGTGTTGACCATTGGCAAACTTGGAGTTCCTGAACTTATAATGTCAAGATGCCAAATGCAGTAATGCCTCATACAGATAGGGTGATGATTTTGACTGATAATTGATATATTAGTCTGCTATCTGCAGTTGTAGGATACAGAAAGAGTCACACAGGCAAAACAATTGGGAATCACTTACCTAAGCTGAAGTGCATACCAGGAGTTGAAATTCTATTCCTTACTTCAAACCAGCAAGGCATTTATTTCTCCAATAATGTAATGCTAAAAAGCTTGCAACATTTAACTAAGGTTTCATAACAGCGTCATTATTAGTTAAAATGTCAATACAGAAGTGAAATATATGGGGAGGGGAGTTTTAGATCAAAAAAATAAGACACCTTTTTAACTACATAGCCTATTGCTTGCACTGGTCACCACCTGCTTGAAATATTTAAGCATAAATCAAATTAGTTCACGGATGTTTATCTTCCATTCTAATGATTTTTTCTTGTTCACTGTGATGAACTTCTGATTGGTTTGGGAGCCTTTCATATGCTATGAATCTATAGCACTGGATTTCTTCAGTTTCTGCTGTATACCTAACTTAAATTTAAATCTGCTCTTGATAATGTTATTTATCCAATTCTTGACTATAAAGATCTGAATCCTAGCTATTAGTTCCAGCTATGGATACCTTCAAATATAAAGTCCATTATCTTTATCTTTTTTCATTCTTTTTTGTTGCTGTTTTTGTAGAGGAAAGGAAGTTAGTAAGAAAAGTGCCCCTCACCACATCTGCAGCAGCAGACTACATGGTGGGGGAATTCGTCACGCTCCTGCAATGTTGCAGGAAGAGCGGGGACACAGTTTGCTGCAAACTGGAGCCAGTGCAATATGTGCGCCGGCGGGAAGAGCCCCAGGAAGTTGCCTGGCAACCGGGGGTTTCAGGGCTGAGTTTGTCTCGCGTGGCGAGACTGTGCAGAAGAGGGTAGGGCTGTTGCTTACTGCCTCGCTCTGCAGTTCTGTGAGCGTGGCAAAGAAGCAAAGATCCCACCCACCCTCCCCCAAAATAAGAGCACTGTGGGCACTGCTGGTCTCCCTAGTTGGGGCCGGGAAGGAAATTTTGAAGAAAAGTCAGTTTAGCATTTGATTTATCTGTTTTTTGTCTTCCTCACAGTGTTTTAAGGGCAATTTGCCCTAGTTTATAATGTGGTGTTATTAAATGTTGATTCTGTTGCACTCTAGCATGGGTCCAGGTTGTAGCTGAATATGTGTTACGTAATGGGTAAGGTAGTATGTAAGGCATCTCCTTAAGAGATTGGGAATTGAACCTTGGGTAAGGGCTCGGTGTGGCCAGTACAAGGTTCATTCCATGATGTGGGGGCAGTATGCCAAAGGGTTATGACAGCTAAGGGCACCCCCACACCAAAATTAGGTAAGGTTCCCCACAGGGGCCAAACCTCTCTTACCCACCTCAGCAGTTTACGCTGGGGGGGGAGGGATGAGGGTAATGATTATTAGTTAAATTAAGGGGCTGGGATCCTGGGAACCCTCAGGCAGTCCAAGTTTATGTTTAAGTTTAAATTAAATGACTTGGACTCCTGATGTTGTTAGGTACTCCTCCCTCTTCCAATTGACTGAGTATAAATACGATATTAAAGAGTGTGACCATTAAATTCCAACACTGTGTCCTTGTCTCATTCTGGGATGCAGCGACAAAAAACTGGAGAAGGACTTCTGCATTAATATTAATACATAGGGAGGTATGAGAACACAGCCCTGTGGGCCTAAGTTGGAGTCTCTAGATGTCCAGCTTTACATGGATGTCCTTACTTCCTGCCCTGAAAACTGCATCCAGAAAGATGCATTGGAGCTGTTTAAGGGGTGTGCTCAGGACACTCCTTATTTATCTTTCTATCCAGCACTTTACTTTTTTTTTTTTTTTAAAGGATATTTTTCATGGACGAAATGGCCTCTTGGCTGTCTTGTGCATACAAAAAATGACACTGCCCTAGGGATGTGGAAACACCGGGGGGTTCGGGGTTCGGTCCATTCGGGGTTCGGCCAAACCCGAAACTGTTCAGTTTGGGAGGGGGGGCGGTTTTCCCTCCCCCCACCAGGCTGCGCGAGTGGAAGGGGCTCCGGGGAGCACCTCCCCCCCCCGCCCAGCCTTGTAAAAAAAATAAATAAACCCACCCCACCTCACNGGGTCCAAATGGACAGGTAGGCATTTTCGGTGGTGCCCTTCTGGTGGAGATCCATCTAAGCCCAGATCTCCTTGCTTTCTGACATAGTTGAAAGTAGGGATGTGAGAACACTGGGGGGGTTTGGTGTTCGGCCTATTAGGGGTTTGGCCGAACCCAAAACCGTTTGTTTTGGCCTGAATGGGTTCGGGAGGGTGGGGTTGAACCCATTCGGGCAGAGGGTGGTTTTCCCTCCAGAGGCGGCGGCACTTCTGGGTCAAACCAGAAGGCCTAGTAGTGGCCTGAAGTGCTCCAGAGCACCACCGCCACCAGACCCGCTGCTGCTGCTGCCGGACCTAGGGCCAGAGCCTTGGCACCACCAGGTAGGATGATCCCTGGGGTGGGGGTGGGATAAAAATATTTTTTTTTACAAGGTTGGGCAGGGTTGGGGGGGGAGGTGCTCCCTGGCGCCCCTTCCACCTGCGCAGCCTGGAGGGGGAAGGGAAAACCAGGTTCCTCCCTCCCCCCCACCTGAACGGGCGGTTCGGGCAAGGGGTGGTTCAAATTTGGGGTGTTTGCGAATGGGCTGAACACCCCGAGTCCGGGATGAACCCAGAACTTCCGAACTGCGTTCACACATTCCTAACTGCCCTTACTCAAAATTATGGCACTAGTGGTGCCACCATTATGGGTACTGATAGCACCATCATGCGTGGACAAAATGGCTTTTTTAAAAAAAATATTTTGTTCAGTGAGATCAGAAATCAGGATACACGACTGGACTGATTGTTCATTCCAATTTTGTTTGAACTGGGCGAAACACCCAGTTCCAATAAAAATCAGAACCAGACAGATTTCAGATTTCAGTCCTGCTCGGGAAGAGGAGGATCCATATCAAGGATATGTACTGTGGATTCTGCCCCCTATCCTTATGTACATGCTCTCATCTCTGCTCCCTTACCCTGGGTTCTCGCTTTCAGTGCATTAAGGTAGTAATTAAATCTGGGGCCAGATTCCGGCACTGGAAAGGCAACACAAAAAATCTTACCATGGGCCGCTTTTTGACACCAAGTCTGAGTTTCTCTCCCCTTCTCTATACATTTCAACAAAGACCCTACTGTGCAAAGTAAAGCTACCTATATGCTGCCTGCCTCATTTTATAAATATGTTACCAGGGAGTTAACAACAGGACTATTTTAAATTTGCATTTGACTGCTGCTGCTAATAAAGCCATCACTAGGTCGTGGAGGGAAGCAGTCAAACCCAGTGAGATTAGGGCTGCCTCTCTAGGTTGGGGTCTGTGTTGCAACTGGGATTGCGACTGGTGGGAATGGGAAAGCGTCTTTTGATGTCCCAAAGTTTGTAAGTCTCCCCTGGGAAGAAGAGGAAAGTTGTGACTCCAGGGGAAAGGAGAACCCTTGTCCTCAAAAATGCTTAATATACCTCTGATTGTAAGGAACAATTCTGTACTGTCAGACAGGTATGAGCTAGATTATTTTTGTTATATTTGTCATGGTAACACTTAAGATCCTGTCACAGACCAGAGCCCCATTGTGGTAGGCACTGTGTGTAAAGAAGAAGGAAAAAAGGTGATCCCCTGCTCTAAAGGGCTTACAACCTAAACTAAGAAAGGTACCAAAAAGGAATTTAACAGTAGCTACACCACTGTATTATTAAAAATCAGCGTGGTATGCCAAAGCCATGCACCAGAACTCAAAATGCTTGCAGAACTGAGTTGATAAAGCATGAATGGTAAACAGTTATTCAGGCTAGAAATTGAACAAGGCCTGTTTTCAGAGACAAGTATAACAATGTTTGGTGCAAGTTTCCATTGTTGCAAGTTCCTGAGGATTCTGTAATAGTCCAAACTGAGGGGGGTGGGGAGAGGAGACAGGGTAGTTAAACTGAATCCCTTTGCTATTGGTTTTCTGTACCCATGCAAAGAAAGCAAAAGTTTAACTCTCAGCACTAAAGAAAAAAATTATTCTATGAGTCAGCCACACAAGCTGCAGAGGTGCCAATTCGTGCACAATTCCATGACAGGCGAGCACAGCCGCCACACCGTGGGGCCAGTGCGGGGAGCTGGGCAGACGGTCACCCTCCCAACCACCACCACAGAACAGCCAGGTGCACTGGTCAAGGTGCTGGCCACATGAGCGGGCGCCTGGCCCAGCCCTGCCTCGTCTCGCCTCCCTCCCCCCAGCCCCACCAAAATCCCGCTCCCGGCCATGACATGGCTGTGCATGATGGGTAACAGCATCCACTACTCAAAGCCCCTTCTCGGAGCTTTGAGGCAGAGTAGGGGCAGAAGGGGCCTGGGCACACGGGCTACCCTGCCTTGAGCACGCGATGTGTCCACAACCTTTTTACAAGAATACATCGCAAAGCAGCCAGCTACTGGCCCACCACACAATGTGTGTGTGTGGGGGGGGGACACATCTGGTGGCCATCAGCTGTACAAAACACAGCATCATGTGGTTCCACTGCCCAGACTTGGTTAAAGTTGCCCAAGGCATCTCCTGTGGCTAGCTGCACCCTATGTCATTGGCATTTTGGGATTCTCGGGGAAGTCTTTGCACATATGATCAGGTAAACGTTCTTCCACTGCATATAACTGGAATTATTGGGCTTCATATGAACAACATTTCTAGTTGCTGTTGAGTAGAAATCCACCGCATTATTCCAACAGAGCCTAGCTCTGTCCCAATACTGCCCACTGCAGAAGCTATTTGGCTTGAAATAGCAGCTGCAGCTGCTCCTCCACACCTAATCCCCATAAACAAATATTCCAACGTCACTTTCTAGGATAGTCTCGCCCCACCTTCTGGCCCCAGCTGGCCTTTCCAAGCAAATGCAGTGGTTCTTTTCACGGCTTGTAAGATGCAGAAATCCCAATGCTAGACATTAGCTGATGTAAGGAGCAAAGTACTGGCCAAATTGATTCATTTCAGCCTCTGGGAGTATAATACTTGGATAGTGGTGGATGACAGTATGTGGCTGCAAACCACAAAAATCATGTCATTGGATTAAAATCATAGTGTTTAAAAAATGAATACAATTTGTGCTTTTTGCCTTTTGGTTTTGAATCATTAATGCATACACTACAGTTAGAGGTTTTCGCTTTTTCTCTGTAACAATGCAGGCTAAAAACGTTTAAATGAAAATAGGTTTTTGTTGATTTAGGCCATAGCCATTTTGATTTTTAAGCTTCTAGAAACCCCTGCTTCTACACTCCATTTGGGAAAGGAATCAAGGGGAGCACAGGAGCTCTGTGGATCCTCCAAAGGAGCCTTGCTCCTCCCTTGTTCCCCTCAATCCCATTCCCAAATGGAGAGAGGAGTATGGGTGCTGATCCTCTGAAGAAGGTTCTTCCTACACCCCCTTTCTTGCTCTCTCCTCTCGCAGCTGCTTCTCAGCTGAGGCAGTGCACTAGTGCACTCTGTCTTGCTCGTGGACCTAGATGCAGCAATCTAATTAATGAGACATGACCATGTGGGCACACATTAATACGCACTGGTCCACATGGTGGGCCCATGATGTCCCTGGACAATGGCTGGGAGTGGGGGCTGCGTGGGGGTGCAGGCTAACGTCTGGTCAACACCTAATAGACAGGCAGGTGATCATCCAATTGCTGGGTGCTAATGTGGGCTTTTATCTTGTTTATTTTCACCCCATGGCATAGCAGCACTCCATGAGCAGCAATAAAAACTTTGGGCTGGGCTCAGGACCCCAGTGCAATTGGACTTAGAGCCCTACTTCGGTCAGAAATTTGGGCCTAACAGGGAGACCTTTGGGCTTCAGTACAATTTATTCAACAATTAAGTCAGTCCTTAGGGCTGGAGTTTGCTATTTTAGCCGGCCGGGGGATGGGGATAGCGGTGCAGGCAAGCCGGAGGGGTGTGGTGGAAGTTCTGGAGCCGGTGGAGCAGGAGCCAGCTTTCCTCCCCCCCATGGACATGGATGTGGACTGATATCCCCGGGGGGGGGGGGACTCCATTTCAGCTGGCGACAGGCCGTGGGACATTTCTCCTTCCCCCCCCCCTCCCAAACCTTGCAGGGCCGGGGTCTGAGGAAGGCAACTTCCGGGCAGCTCCCCATGTTACCAGGGGCAGTCGGAGGCTGTGCTAGAGGTGCATGCTGGGGGCATGGTCAAAGGGGTCAGCCCTTTGGCTGGGCCCTTCGGCTGGGTCAGGAGGTTGGGGTGGAGGGGTTGTTGGTTGGGTTAAACAATAGAAGTTTTCTGCTGGTGAAGGTTATGAGGAGTTCTCCCCCCGGTGAGAGAGGGGTGGAGAAGAAGGATATATGCTGGTGGCAGCAGGGAAGGGAAGAAAGTAATGTCTGGAGCCGATTGCCTGGTGTGAGCAGAGATCGGAATGAGATGAGGTAGCACCAGCAGAGAGAGAGTATGGGGCAATTATTGTAGATGTTTAATGTTAATGTAATTCTGCTAAATGAAATTGTGGGGATAGCTCAGGGATTGTGTTTTTTCTTAAATTGTTGTTATATTGTATTATTGTGCTGGGTTCCCCTGTGTGGAATAGAAACCCAGGAATTGTTATTGATTGATGATGATGTAAGCCGCCTCGAGCCAACTTGGGTTGGGAGAGTGCGGGATATAAATAAATTGTGGTGATGATGATGATGATTGATGAAGCTTTGTGTTAAGAAGTATGTGAATCAGCATCGCAAGATCATCCTGCAATTCCTCACAGTCCACTCAGGTTTTAGCTACCTTGAATAACTTTGTGTCATCTGCAGACTTGATCACCTCACTTTTTCCTCCGTTTTCCACATCATTAATAAATATATTAAACAACACCGGTCCCAGTGTCCATAGTACACTTCACTGTTTTCTTCTCTCCATTGCCAAAAATGACCATTTAGTTCTACCCTTTGCTTCAAATCCTTTAACAGGTTTACCAATCCACAATAGGACACTGCATTCTTTTCCAACTATTTCATTTCCTCAAGAGTCTCTTATGAGGGACCTGATCAGATGCCTTCTCAAAATCCATATACACTTGGCTCTATCGACTGGCTCACCCTTATCCACATGCTTATTTACACACTAAAAATTCCAATAGATTAGTGAGGCATGACTTCCTTTGCTAACTCCATGTTGACTCTTCCCCATTATGCCATGTTTATCAAGGTGCCCGGTAATTATATTTTTCACAACTGTTTCCACCAGCTTTCCCAGCACTGACATCAGGCTCACCAGTTTGTAGTTTTCAGGATCACCTCTGGATCCCTTTTTAAATATTTATGTTACATTTTCTACCCTCCAGTCCTCAGGTACAGTGGCAGATTTTAATGATAGATGACAAATTACCAATAGTAGGTCTGCAGTTTCATACTTGAGTTCCTTCAGAACTCTGGGGTGAACACCATCTGGTCCTGGTGATTTGTTTTTATTTGGCTTGTCAATTTGTTCTAGAACCGCTTCCATAGTCACGTTGATTTTGACAGTTCTTCTGATTTATCATCTACAAAAAATAGGTTTAAGTACCGACGTGGTTATCTCCCCAACATCCATTGCACTGAACATCAAAGCAAAGAATTCATTTAGCTTCTCTGCACTGACCTTATTCTCCCTGAGTA
Organism: Sphenodon punctatus; assembly: GCA_003113815.1. NCBI lineage: Eukaryota > Metazoa > Chordata > Lepidosauria > Sphenodontia > Sphenodontidae > Sphenodon > Sphenodon punctatus. The sequence goes on along the minus strand of QEPC01007654.1, from coordinate 2,847,067 downwards.
TCCCGTTCACCCCTTGTTATCTGATGGCCCAAATGACACTCTAGCAGGCTTCTTGCTTCTGATGTATTTGAAAAAGTATTATTAGTTTTCCATTTTTAGCAAGTCGCTCTTCAAATTCCCTTTCGGCCTGCCTTATTAATGTTTTACATATAATTTGACAATGCTTATGCTCTTTCATATTTTCTTCATTAGGACTAATGAAGAAACTTTCAGGTTTTTTTTAAAGGACACCTTTTTGGCTCTAATATGTCCTATCACTTACAGAATGCAAACCCTGTATGTTTGCTACTCCCCCCCCCCTTTTTATTTTTCTCTCCTTTTTTTCTCCCTAGTAACATTCTCCTTACTAACACTTACATTGTGCTTTAGAATCAATATCTCATTAATCTTCACAGGATCTCTGTGAGACAGACACACAGTATTTTTTATTCCTTTTCTACAGATGGGGAACTCTGGATGACACAGCAACTTGCTCAAGGCCACCGTATGATTCTGAGGCCAAACTAGTAGTTATCTCCATGGGTCCCAGCTCCAGATCTCCCGCCCTATTCATTGTTGCACATTGTGTCTCTCTGTTGGGAACAACTTACACCACGACTTACCTGCAATGATAAGGCCAGTACATAATAGGGTTGGGAAGATCAGAAGTTGATCAATGTGAGTTGTCCAATTTTGGATGAAATCAGACTAATTGGATTGATCAGATCTTACCAGGGGATAATATGGTACTATCTCTGAATGAATCCCCCAGCGAGTGCCCCCAGCTTTGCCTTCCCAGACCCCTGCCCGCATGTGCCTGCCTCCTCATGACCCCTGACTATGCCTCCACACCCCAGTGCCTGGCAAAACATGCTGCTGGGACAGGTGGGCCAGACACTTGTTCAAGGCAGGACAGGAGTCTGCGGGAGGCAAGCACTGTGCAGAGATCCGGGGGAGGCAGAGCCAGGGGTAGACATTGGATTTAGCCTCATATTGTTTGGAATCAGACCTGATTCTGTCGGAGAAATTCTGCTGAGTGGAGGCAGTAAGTGAGAGGAGGCTGCACAGAGACATCTATCGGATCAGGCTTTATTGCAGGACACACAGCAGCTGTGGGGTCAGGGATCTGGAGATCATCAAGCTCCGAACAAAGGGAAGGCACCTATATTTATACGTTTTCATACAGTTTCATGCTTCTAGCTATAACCCAATCAATGCACAGTTCTGTGCATTGGCATCGGACTCGCTCTGAATCTGACCGACTTCTCCATAGGACCCATTTGCGGTCCTATGTTGAGGCTGTGAGGACAGCAAAGAAGGAGTTCTTTGCTGCCCTCATAATGTCTGCAAAGTCGCGTCCAGCGGAGCTGTTCCAAGTGGTGCGGGGGCTGGTCAGTCCGGCCTCCCTCCGCCTGGACGGGGACTTGTCCCAGGCCCGCTGTGAGGAGTTTGCCACCTACTTTGCAGACAAGATTGCTCAGATCCAGAGTAACTTTGACACCGGATTGGAATCAGTAAGTGAGGAGCACGAGGTTATGGAGGCACCGTCTGGTCAATCTTTCTGG
>QEPC01007654.1:2829047-2844086 GCA_003113815.1 Sphenodon punctatus | reverse complement strand
GTGTAAGATGGGGGGGCACAATGGAGAGGGAGTTCTCGGTGGCTGGGCTGCAGTTGTGAAATACCCTCCCGGAGGAGGCTCACCTGACCCCGGGCCTCTTGGCCTTTCGATGTATTTGTAAGACTTGGCTGTTCACCCAGGCCTTCGGAGGGGAGGGTGGGGTGGTGGGTTAATTTTTGTGGGGGGTGTTTTAAATTTGTTTTATGTTTAAAAAAAAAATTTAAACTGTTTTATATTGTGTTGGAAGCCGCCCCAAGATGCCGTGGGCATGGGGGGCAGCATATAAATGTAACGAAATAAATAAATTAAACTTGTTTCCCGAGCCCCAATCAGGACACAAGATTCAGCCTGGTCCCCGATATGATAATCAGCAACCGGTGTTTATGTAACTGGTGGATTTACTGCGCAGGTCAATGCTGAGTCGTGTCTGTGATTAGTACAGCGCTTACGCTAAAGTCCCTGTTTAATCTCTACGCCTGTGTCAATAAATCTCTACTGTGCCTGCGCTAACAAGTCCTTGGGAACAGGCACAGGCAAAGCTAATCTACATACACTGTTCTGCCACAATTCCCCCATTTTGAGACTTCGATCAATCAGAGAAGTCTCAATTATGTAAGCAGACGCATATATTGATTAACGTACGGACCTTGATGTTCCAGGCGGTTTCTGAAGAAGATTTAAGGCAGGTGTTAATAAGGCACATGAATAATCTTACACAAGCAAACAGGGCCAGCATAGCAAGTATAACAAAACATATACCGTACAAAACACATTTTACAAATCCTGGGAAGGCTGGGAACAGGCTCTTCTTCAAACTGGGGGTACTGGTCAGGTTTCGGCAGGTGTCTGGACATTCAATAAATGAGAAACAGTTGTGTGCTTTAACACACAAGGTGAGTTGGACAAAGTCTGCATGGTGTTGTTTCATAGACCTTCACAGCGGTGTGTGTGGTTAGAAGAACAAGATGGGGGTCGGTCCAGCGTGGTGCCAGGCAGTGCTTTCTCCGGAACTCTTTGATGAGGACCCAGTCACCTGGTTTGAAAGAATGGCAGTTGTCAGCTGTGGGTGGCACAAAAGCGGCTTTTACCCTTGCCTCGGTTGTTTGCAGAGCCCTGGATAGGGATAAAACAAATGAGGCAATATCATCAGAAAGTTTAGTAAGGCCCTCAGTGCGCAATCCCCTGGGCTCTATCCCCACCCTCATAGGGGGATAGGCTGTGTTTTCTGTTTGGGGTTGAGCGAAGCGAGTGGCCATAAGAACAAGTGGAAGGGCATCAGACCATTTAGGCCTGTGTCATGGACTACTTTGGACAGTCTAGTTTTCAGATCAGAGTTTTTTCGTTCCATTTGGCCGCTGCTTTGGGGGTGGTATGATGTATGGAAGTACAGGTTAACCCCCAAGGTTTTTCACAGCATTTTAGTGAGGGCGGCAGTGAAGTGTGAGCCCATATCAGAGTCAATGGAAAGAGGAATCCCAAAACGAGGGATAAAGTCATGAAGGAGATGCTTGGCTACAGTTAAAGCATAATTTTTATGGCAAGGAAATGCTAAAGTCCATCCCGAGAAGGTACAGATAACAACAAGGAGGTGTTTGAATCCTCGTGCTGAGGGGAGGTCTGCAAAGTCAATTTGGAGATTTCTAAATGGTCCATCTGACCATGGTCGCGTGGAGCTGTGCACCGGAGCTGTCTTTCCTACATTATGGAGTTGGCACATAAGACAGGAATGGACCAGGTTACCGGCCTCAGTTGCTACAAAGGGTGCAAACCAAGAGGATGAGATCTGTTGGGCAATCCCCCCTTTGTTTGTGTGCGAGTGCAGATGAGCCATACGAACAAGATGCTGCACCAGGGAAAAGTGGGCAATGGGTCTTCTATCACGATGATAGAAGACTCCCATAGAGTCCGGAACGCAGGCAGCACGGGACCAGATGTGTTGTTTGGAGGGATGAGCTGCCTGCTGGAGATCACGTAGCTTCATCAATGGTGGGATGCCGGGTAGCGGATCTGAAAGAGAAGCTGCGAGAATGAGGTGTCCCAAGGGACCACACGTGGTTGCTCGTTTCGCAGCCTTATCAGCCAGGTGATTTCCAACAGCCTCAGGAGTGTTGGCTGTGGTGTGAGCTTGAACATGAATGGAGAAGGAGAGCAGAGAGAAGTTCAGAAACATATAAGGCATAGGAGATAGGGGAACCCATAGAGGTGAGAAGATCCTGTGTGTGTGTGTGTGTTTGTTTGTTTTTTATGGCTCCAAAGGAGTGGCAAACACCAAAGGCATAGCGAGAATCAGTGTAAACATTAGAGGTGGGACCCCGGGCCCATTACCGGCTACCGGATTTACCGGTTACCGGTTCTCTGAAAACCGGATTCCCGGATTAAATCCGGTATACCGGTACCGGATTTATTTCATTGATTTCAATGGGGCGCTGTGTCCCCATTGAAATCAATGAAATAAATTAATTCCTTCCCCCTCCCCCTCCCAGGCTGCGCGGGTGGAAGGGGGGACACCCCCCACCCACCCTGCCCAGCCTGGATTTTTGTTTAAAAAAAGACTCAGAGGCGAGCCCACCCCCCAGCACCAGCGGCCGCGGCGTCCCCGCAGCCGCCGGTAAGTATGACCCGATCCCTGGGGGGGGTGTTTAACACCCCCCCAACCCCCCAGGGATCACCCCTACTAAAGTTCAGTGCGCTTACCTTTGGGAGCTGCGGCGGCGGCGGGCGGTCCGGCGGCCTCAGCGCCGGCTGTGGCTGCCGGCGTCAGAGACGCTCTAGGCCTTCCGGGGAACTTCCGGGTTTCCCCGGAAGGCCTAGAGCGTCTCTGACGCCGGCAGCCACAGCCGGCGCTGAGGCCGCCGGACCGCGCGCCGCCGCCGCCGCCGGAGCTCAGCAAGGTAAGCGCACTGAACTTTAGTAGGGGTGATCCCTGGGGGGTTGGGGGGGTGTTAAACACCCCCCCCAGGGATCGGGTCATACTTACCGGCGGCTGCGGGGACGCCGCGGCCGCTGGTGCTGGGGGGTGGGCTCGCCTCTGAGTCTTTTTTAAAACAAAAATCCAGGCTGGGCAGGGTGGGTGGGGGGTGTCCCCCCTTCCACCCGTGCAGCCTGGACTCGGTCAGTTTTTTTTTTTTTTTACTTTTTTGGTGGGGCTTTAAGTTTTACATTGCAGCCATTTTTAAATGGCTGCAATGTAAAAAAATCCGGTACCCGGAATACGGTACCCGGACCGGATTTACTGGGTCGAATCCGATAATGCCGGTACGCCCGGTACCGGCATTATCGGATACCGGATTTACCGGTTTTCCCGCCCCTAGTAAACATTGACAGTACAGTTCTGAGCCAAAGGGCAAGCTCTGGTGGGAGCCACAAGCTCAGCTGGCTGAGCAGAGCGGAGTTGAGGAAGGGAATAAGCTTTCAAAACATCATGCTGGGTGCAAACAGAATAACCAGCAAGCAGCTGATTGTTTTCACGGAAACAGCTGCTATCAACAAACAACAGTAAATCAGGGTTTTGGGGGGCAGTCAGAAAGGTCAGGACGAGGTAAAAGAGTAGTTTGCAGCAGGGAGAGACACTTATGAGGGACAGAATCAGGAGAACCATCATCAGGCGTAGGAAGAAGTGAGGCTGGATTAAGGGGAGTCACCCATTGAAGGGTGATGTTTTCAGAAGACAATAAAACAAGTTCATACTTAGTGAGGTGGGCATGAGACAAAAACTGAGGTTTTTTCCTGATTTAGAAGAGAGTAAACACAATGTGGAACTGAAACAGTGAATGAGTGTCCGAGGACTAAAGAAGCAGATTGCTTAACAAGGTCAGAAGCAGCAGCAACTGCCTGAAGGCAGGGTGGGAGACCACGGGCTACAGAATTGAGACAGGAGGAGTAATAGGCAACAGGGCGGTGAGCTTCTGCAAGGGTCTGAGTCAGGACCCCAAGGGCAAATCCATCAGATTCATTGCAGAAAAGGGTAAAGGGTTTGCAGTAGTTAGGTCGGGCCAAGGCCGGTGGAGAGGCCAAGGCAAGTTTGAGGGACTGAAAAGCCTCAGTGGTCTCTGGCGGCAGAGAAAAAATCAGCAGCAGAAAGGCAGGAATATAGGGACTGGGCCAGCTGGGCATAACCTAAAATCCATTGGTGACAATAGTTTGCAGCCCCTAAAAATTTGCGCAACTGGTGCTTTGTAGTGGGGAGGGGCAGGTCTTAAATGACTTCCAAATGGTCCAAAGAGAGTAGACGGTTATCAGGGGTGATGACATGGCCCAAATAACAGACAGAGGTACAACAAAACTGTAATTTGGCATGAGAAACCTTATGTTCAGCAGAGGCAAGCTGATAAAGGAGGGACAGGGATGCCTCTTGACAGGCAAGGAGGGAGGAGGAGGCCAAAAGCAGGTTGTCAGCATAAGTAAATAAAGTTGTGTCGGGGGGGGGGGCAACAGATCCCTGCAAGGTTTCGCGCAAAGCAAGACCAAAGAGAGAGGGACAGTCACGAAACCCTTGGGGCAAACGGGTAAAGGTATACTGGGAAGAGGAGGAAGGGTCAGTAAAGGCAAACAGGTACTGAGAATCAGGGTGTACAGGAACAGAGAAAAAAAGCCTGAAAAAGGTCAATGACAGTGAAATATTTAGCAAAGGCTGGGATGCTGGCAATGGTAGTGACAGGATCAGGGACAACAGGATGAAGGGGAACAACAACAACTTGGTTTACCTTACACAGGTCTTGGACAAACCTGTAGACAAGGGAGCCATCAGGGTGGAACTTTCCTGGCTTTTTGACAGGCAGAATGGAACTATTTAACAGGAGTGTGAGTGGGAACTGATACCCCAGAAAGGAGGAAAGCAGAAATAACAGGTTGAATACCAGCAACAGTCTCAGCTGAAAGAGGGTACTGAAGGGAAGGGCTCGCCAATTTTAACCTGGATGACAACCAGATCCACACCTCGCAGCAACCCAACATCATCAGGGTTGGTTGCCCACAATGTAGAAGGCAATTGGTCAAGGAGGGCCTGTTGGTCAGGCAGGCACTCCTATCCAGCCTCCTCAGTAGCGAGGGCCAACATGAGAGATGGGGTTAAGAGGTCAGGTACAGTAACAAATACTCCATCAGGTGTACAGTAGATGTTTGCATTTAATTTACATAACAAGTCCCTTCCCAAAAGGTTTACAGGGGTGTTTTGACTAAGCAAAAATGAGTGACTCTCTGTGAGTGGTCCGATGGTTACAGTGACCGGGTCAGAGAGAGGCTGGGAACTGGGAACACCTTCAACTCCTATAATGGGTACAACAGTGGTAGAAACAGGCAAATGAGGAACTGCATACGGAGCATAGAGCGTATGGCCCCGGTATCAAGTAGAAAAGGAACAGAGGTACCCCCAACAGAAACCTGAACATGGGGGCCTGATTGCTTAACAGACAACAGAAGAGCAGACAAACAAGGTGAGCTCACATTTTGTTAGGTCCCACGACCGAGTCAGTTGGACAATGCAAACAGGTCTGGCTGGAAGTTGTTGGGGTTTTTTCAGCAGCAAGATACTGTCCACGGGGTCGGGGGCTACTTTGCGGCGACGGCGGGAAGGTTTCAGATGGCTGGGAAGAATTCCCCGGAGCATGCTGGTGATAGCCTTCCCTCTGTCGGCCATTATTTCGGTTGGGGCACTCATTTTTCCAATGACCCCTTTGTTTGCAGTATGCACAGGTATCTCGAGCAAGGGGTTGGCGGGGAGGGTAAGGAGGGTATCTCTCATGATGAGGAGGATGTCTGGGTCCTGAGTCACAGCCGCTGCTTAACTGTTGGACTTGCAGGACCCAGAGCTTAGCTGCCACTTGCTTTTGTTTTGCCTCTGCCTTATCTTTATCTTTCTGTAACTGTTCCCAGATCTGAGAGCAGGAAGCTTGGATTTGATCAAGGGTACGAGTTTTCCAATCCAGGATAGCGGCTTGCAACTTGGTTCAGACAGGTGGCTGGAGGCCAGTAACATACTGGGTGACAATCAGCCCCTGAGTGTCGGCTAGCTCTGGATTTATTCCTGAATGTTTTCTGAAAGCCGTCATGAGGCGTGCCCCATAGTCTGCCGAGCGCTCATCTTTTTTTTTCTGATTTACAGAGGAAATTTTATGCCAATCTTGCTGGGGAGGGACAAGTTTGGGAATGCTGGCCAGCAGTCTGTTCCAGGGTCTGGGTATTGTCGGAGGGGTGCCTGGACATCGAGCTGACCGGTCAGGCGGGTTGAAGCTCGGGTTTGCCTGTGAACAGCAGGGTCTTCCGGGTGTTCCTCAAGTTCAATAAGATCTTGGGGGCTGGGCGACCCCGCCTGGGATGCTGGGGGAGTCGGCAGATGCATGTCGGCCACGGCACCCGGAGGGGGCCTGGGGATCCAGGAGTCTAAGAGATCATCTGACAGGGTGGGGTATATTATGGGGACAGAAGAAACAGGGGCCGAGGCTTCCTTTAAAGGGTACATGGAAATGGACTTGGGAGGATCGGGGGGCTTATCAATACGAGCCTGGACGTTAGGCTTGTAGGCTTCTTCATCCCACAAATACCAAGCATCCATTTGTCAGGGATGGTTGTCTTCTAGACTCTCATGGAGGTGTTTGAGAATCAGAAAGGCAACGAACCCATCCAAAGGAAACTGCAGATCAGGGCTGTCAGCAGTATAAAAGTTCCATTTGGTGACAAATTTTACAGCAGAGGATCCATATTTATTATTATTATTATTATTATTAAACATTTATAAAGCGCCAGTAACAACCTGGCGCTGTACAGAACATACAATCAGCTGCGGTCCCTACCTGTGGCTTACAATCTAAAAGACAAGGAGGGGGAGACAAGGAGAGGGGACAGCGGGAGAGACATGGGAGAAGACAAACAAACATTCAGGCGGATGCGAAGTCTCAGGTGCGTGTACTTGGCTTGGTTACAAGGTGGTCGGTAGCAGCAGTCAGCAGAGGAGGGCTGACAGTAAGAGCAAGGGAAAAGACTAGAGGGCATTGGGAAAGGCAGCATGGAAAAGGTGGGTCTTGAGGAGGGATTTGAAGGAGTGGAGGGAGGAGGCGAGGCGGATGTCGGCAGGGAGGGAGTTCCAGGCATGCGGGGCAGCGAGGGAGAAGGGACGAAGGCGGTTGGGCGAGCAGGAGAAGCGAGGGAAAGCGAGGGAGGGGACAGCGGAAGAGCGGAGAGCGCGCGCAGGAGCGCGTAGGGCGATTAGGTCCGAGAGGTAAGGGGGAGCTTGGTCATGGAGCGATTTGAACGTGAAAACCAGGAGTTTGAACAGGATACGTTCTGGAAGGGGGAGCCAGTGAAGGGAGAGGAGGAGAGGCGTTACATGGCCGAAGCGACGGGCAGAGTGAATGATCTTGGCGGCAGAGTTTTGGATCGCCACAAGGGGGGACAGGTGGGAGCGAGGGAGGCTAGCAAGGAGGAGGTTGCAGTAGTCGAGGCGAGAGATAACCATGGCATGAACAAGGATTTTGGCCGAGGAGACAGATAGAAAGGGGCGTATGCGGGCAATGTTGAGGAGAGCGAATCGGCAGGATTTGGCCACAGAGTCAATGTAAGGTTTAAAGGAGAGGTGCGTATCAAAAATGAAGCCCAAGCTGCGGGCACGGAGAACAGGACGGATGGTGACCCCATCAATGCAGACGGTCAGGTCAGAGGGAGAGGAGGGGGATGGAGGAAAAAGGAGGAGTTCAGTCTTGGCCATGTTCAGTATATTTTGTGACATATAACGGATAGGGGTATCCCCAGGAGGGATTTTAGACCAACCCGAACCCATAACTACACCAGACACAAGACAGTTGTTTTTGGTCAGAGACAGGACGGGGCGGCAGGGACCGGGTCTGAGCCACATAACTGTCACCGGGGCATCCCCCAGCAACCAGGAGCAGCACTTACTGTAGGATCCATAGGATTCCTATGTTCCTCTCATCCCACTTCTGACACCAGAATTGTCGGAGAAATTCTGCTGAGTGGAGGCAGTAAATTAAAGGAGGCTGCACAGAGACGTCTATCAGATCAGGCTTTATTGCAGGACACACAGCAGCTATGGGGTTGAGGATCTGGAGATCATCAAGCTCCGAACAAAGGGAAGGCACCTATATTTATACATTTTCATACAGCTTCATGCTTCTAGCTATAACCCAATCAATGCACAGTTCTTTGTTTCCCCAACCCCAATCAGGGCACAGGATTCAGCCTGGTCCCCGATATGATAGTCAGCATCTGGTTTTTATGTAACTGGTGGATTTACTGCACAATGCTGAGTCATGTCTGTGATTGGTACAGCGCTTGTGCTAAAGTCCCTGTTTAATCTCGACTGCGTCTGTGTCAATAAATCTCTACTGCACCTGCGTCAATAAATCTCTACTGTGCCTGCGCTAACAAGTCCTTGGGAACAGGCACAGGCAAAGCTAATCTACATATACTGTTCTGCCACAATTCCAAACAATACAATCTAAAGTTCGATTCTGAACCCATCTTGAACTGCAATATGATTTCCCATCCCTAGTGCATAGAGCTATGTGCCCACCTTCTTTGAGTTAGCGTGGGAACAGTTGCCACAATGAGCAAGCACCAGCATTCTGTAAGTGCTTTTAAGAGAAGTGTTTGCCCCTGGTATTTCTAAGCACCCATATATGGGCCACTAGTTCAGCTGTACAGTTCCAATGCCACAGGAAGTTCCATGCATTGAAAGTTCATAATAAAACTTGCTTTAAAAAAATTATTGATGAGGGTAAATATTAGTATATGAAGGTCAAATGCCTTTTAATTTTAAAAATGTCAGTCATTAATTTTCTGCTGCAAGAGCCTTGGAAGTCTGAGGGGAAATCACCCTCATCAAATTTCTTTCCATTTGCAGTGGTCACCCTTAACAAGTTTCCAATTTTGTCTGAGATAATTAGATAATTCTACCTCAGTATTCCAGGTATTCCCTATACGTCTACATACAGGGTATACTGACACAATATTGTTGGCTCTTTTAAGTCTTAATGGTGTCCTCAGTATAAAAGTGTATCCAGTGAAGAGATACAAAGTGAAAAAATGGAACTGTTGAGTGCAGCTCTTGTTTAATAGAAATGAAATATGATTTCTTCGGGGTGAAGACTCTGGTTTTTCCTTTCATGCCAATGTGAACGTGTTCTTAGTGCATTCTTAGTGACTGCTTCACTACTCTGGAATTTCCTTGTCTTACATTGCGAAATTATCGCAATAATCAAATTTATTCTTGCTTCAGCACTAGTTAGAAATACACGGTAGAAGAGTTCTAGCAATCTCCTTTCCTAAGAAAGAAAGCAAAACACCTTTTAACAGTGTTAAAAATAACAAGAGGGGACTTAAGAGTAGCAAGTGGGGACTGAAAATCAAAGGTTATCAATAAATTTGACATCATGAAAAACTTCCTAATAGTAAGAGCTGTTGTCTAGGGAGGTTTTAGGTTCTCTGTCAATAGAGGTTTCCAGAAAGAGGCTACACAGCCATCTGTTGGGGTGTTGTAGCTTTAAACATTCTGTACTAAAGCAGGGGTTTGGACTTGACCTTGTGGTCCCTTCCTACTCTATGATACTGTGACTACTATAACTATGAAAGAAACAGCCCTTGCTGAAGGCAGTACAGTGTTTGTTCAGTCACATGTTGGCTTAGACTTGTAGCCTGATCCTTTGGTAGATAGCAAACATGCTATCAGATAGGAACACAAGGGTCCCATTAACTTTACTGGGACTCCCACGTATAGACTGTGCTGTACTCTATAGAGATGTCATTATCTCAATCTTACTTATCTTAATGCTTCACTTATCTGAAGGTACTGCTACTGCCCCAAAAGAGTGAAGCTTCTGGATCAGGTGTGATGGTGAGCAGGTCTTCCAAATCAGCTTTCTTCTTTTGCCCCTTAGCAGCTGCCTTGCCACGTGCCCACCCAGGTCTCACCACTTTCCAAGAGTCCAGGAAATGCAGCGAGTGAGCCTGTGGCGGGTAAAGGCTGATCTGGCTTCTGTGGAAAAGAGTAGCATGCGCAAGGGTTTGCACTGCAGATGGGGGAGGGGGCACAAGAAACTTCTGATGGAAAAGGTCAGATAATTCTCAGTGAAAATTGCTTCCCTCTTCCACCCCAAAAAATGTGTGTGCGCGCGTCTGACCGTGTTACTGAATTGCTTTTAATGGTGGGCCAGATTTAAGGAAAGACAATCTGTGGAACTAATGGTAGATTTGCATATCTTTGCATAAAATTAAATATTTTTGCATTAAAATTCTTTGCATAAAAATTAAATATGCAGATTTGTGAACGTTGGAAGGAGTTGGTGGGAGCAGGCCTGGGCATCAATGGGCAGGGAAGGAGGCACAGTGAAAAGGATGGGACAAAAAGAACTGGAGTGAAATACTGTAGGCTGGATAACAAGTAGGAGAAGCCAGATAGATGTCTTGGACACACACCAAACAAGCTCTGCAGTGCCCTCCTTTCCCCCAACCTTTCTCTCTGTCTCACACAGAAAATGTAATACCTCCTATTCACTTTTGAGGAGTCTAGGGGCTTATTCTCCCCTTTTCCTTCATTGCCACAGGGAGCTATGAAAGGAACAGCCCTCCCCCTTTCCAAGGCCCTTGAGTGAGGCTGAACTATAACAACAGTGTAGCTAAGAAGTGGAGAGTGAAGAGTAGGGGACAGGGCTTATCTCCTGGCCAACTAAAGAGGAGTTTAGCCTCATTTACTTCATCCTTTTCCTAGCCACCCTGGAAGGGAGGTGGAACAAGTGTGGGTGGGTGTCAATTCAAATCTGTATGGCAAGGAGTTGGGGGGGGGGGGGTCACAAGACTCCCTGGCCAGCTATCACCCTGTCTCTAACCTTCCCTTTTTAGAGAAGGTCATTGAGCAGGTAGTTGCCCAACAGTTTCGGACTCATCTCAATGCTATCAAATTCCTAGACCCATTTCAATTGGGTTTTTGTCTGTGGTATAGCATGGAGATTGTGCTTGTGACCTTGATTTATGATCTACGTCTGGCGATCGACAAGGGCAATTTTGCCCTGTTGATTTTGTTAGACCTTTTGGTAGCTTTTGATATAGTTGATCACGAGGTGATGTTGACATGACTGCAGGAGCTGGCAGGAGTGTGCGAAACTGCTCTTGAGTGATTCCATTCATTCCTGTCTGGGAGATCCCAGCGGGTGGTGATTGACAATTGCTCGTCATCCCCTCGGGGCCTCCCCTATGGCGTCCCACAGGGTTCCATCTTGTCTCCTCTTTTGGTCAACGTGTATCTGACGCTGCTATTTTTCTTTCAATGAAGTTTTTAAAGGCAGATTTATTGTATTTTGTATTTTATATTTTATTTAAGCTGCCCTGAGCCTTAAGGGCAGAATAGGAGTTTAAAAAAACAAATAAAATAAGACTGTGGCCTTGTGTTGCCTATTAGGGAATATGAACATATGGTATGAGAATGACTGACTACTGTCTCATCTTTAATATGAACTGAAGACTGTTTGTTTTGGTGTCTGGCTGCTCTTTTGCCTGGCCTCCAGTTGCCTAAAGGTATCTAAGAGGCAGCCCATGATCGTTAATCTACTATAATTCCTTGCTTCCTTCCTTCCACATACATACATACATACATACATACATACATACACTCAGTATGTCTAGTAAGTGAGATACTGCAGTTTGAGAGTCTGATGAACAAAGTTAACCTGAGAAAGCAACTATTTAAATTGATACAATTATACTTTTTCGAAAAAAGTTTGAGACAGGAGATGGGACTCACTAATTTGATTGATTTTTATTTACGGCCTCAGCCAAAATACATAAAAATTATAATAATATTACTAATGGTAGCATACACGTGCCTTGTCACAATACAGTATTTTAAATAAACAATCACACAATTTTAAAACAAGATAAAATTTCAACATCATATAACTCAGTAGTTATAACTCCTGTCAGATGGGGAACCATTCCAGCTTCTCTTAAGTTCAAAACAGTCCCTAACCTGGACCATTTATCAGCAAAATGTATTACCTCAGGGAAACCATTGATTTTGTTTGTTTATCCTTCTTTCTCTGTTTTATCCTTTGGTTTATACCTGCTTCTTTCTCTCCATCTGTGCTGCATACAAAAGTCTAGCCAGTACCATTATGGTCTCCATTTTTTGGTCTTGTAACAAATTTTCAGTTCACCTATACAGGGTGCCACTTATTTTTGATACCTCTAAAGGGAACAGCCATTTCTTTCTTTCTGTATCATAGAACTGACACTCCCATAGAATATGGATTGTATCTTCAATTTGACCCGAATTCCATGGACATAATCTTTCAGCCATCGGCACCTGAGCCCATCTCCCATCCTGGAGTTTTGAAGCTAACTGAGAGAAATGCAACCTCAAGATCATTTGCCTCAAATGATGTTGAGGGATCCCCAAATAAATTGCTGGGGATTCCAACTGTAGGCCATAATGATTGGCAGAATATATTTCAGCTGTCTCACCCTGAACCTGTCCTCTTGCTTCGCACAGTCTACCGGTCATTGTCTGATTAAACCTTTTTCATTACCTGATGGAACTGGATCCAAATTTTCCGTCAAATAACCAAGTCCAAGACTTGAAATTGCTTCCTTCACCTCAGTTAGCCAAGTTCTTTCCTCTCTACCAGGGGTTGCCATCTCCATATAGATTTGTTTAGGATACCAATTTGGACGTAGTGCCAATAGGTCAGTACTTTTAGTCTCGCTTTCATAGCTACATTTAGTGTGCCTGTCTCCACTCTGACCACCACCCACAAAGTGGACCTTTGCACTCCTAATAACTACTTTATGAAAGCTGCCTGGGTTATTTCTAGGGCGTCACATGCCCTGTGGTACTCACTAATTTTCTGAAAGGATCCAGTTCCATGTGTAACACTAATCCATAATTGTCTTATCTGCCTTTGATGTCTCATAGATTTATTCTAAGAGTGAACTCACGCATAATGCTGCTAGAATCTGATGTCTACGGAGCACCAGAATCTGTATAATGGACCCCAGATTGCTGTTGTGTGTGAGTGAGGCAATCTGAGGCCACTTTCAGGCCTCCCCCACCCCGCGTGCGTATTCTGGCTGCAGGAAGGAATGCGCAGCCAGTATATGCGCAGGGTGCTGCTGGACCATGATTTCCTGCTCTGTATCTCTGCGAGTGTTTGCTGGCAACACCGTGCTGGGGATGGGTGGGGGTGCTTTCAGACCGGTGGCACCCCACACATATCCTGGCTGCACATTCCCTTCCACAGCCAGAATATGCAGGGGGCAAAGGGGGGGATGTCTGAAAGCAGCCTGAGTTCCAGCCCTGTTTGAAACTTGGATGTGACAATTAGATCTAATAGTCTGTCTTTTGGTTGTAATAATGAAGACGTAGCTCCTATTTTCACAGCTCCGGTTACGTCCTATGTTCATTAAGGTGAATAGGAGCTGAGAGTTTATTTTGTTTAAAAAAGTTCGGAAGGAAAAACAAGGCAGGCTAGTACCAATGACTCAGGCACAGCAAGCGCAAAGCTTAGCTATCCAGCCACACCACATCTGTACCACCTGTAGTACCCTTACAAACAACTATCTAGCTTTCAGGGTACTATAGATTAGGATTCCTTCCTCTGATGACTGACTGACAAACCCTCTAGCTAACTTTCTCCTATAGCTCTGCTGATAGAATAGGACATAGGAGACTGACAGGTCAAGGGTTCAAATCTGGACTATGTGTCTCTGTGACAGCCACCCTGGCACCTTTAGTCTTTAGCGCCCTCTGTGGGGAATTAGCTCAAGCGGCTGCCACCACTCTATGTCAGGAACACCTTTCCTGGGTTAGTTCCCCTTCTTGGGGCAGACCCATAAATCACCAATCTACACTCTGGTCATTCAGTTCTTAAGTGTAGGTTTATTTACAGTGTCCACAATTATCCTTCACCTAACACGTATACAGGGTGTACAGTCTGGTTTCACATCACATCCTGCTTCTCACAGTCCTCTAGGCTTTCTATCTGCTGCCCTGAGTCTGCAGCAACCTCCTAACCTGCAGCCCCCTCCTGAGCCACAGAGGCTTTCTTCTTATAGTGCTGGCCACGCCCCAAACACTCCACTTCCTGTGCGGTGGCCATCTTGTGGTTCAGCTCTAGTTCAGTGGCCATTTTGTGGCACCACTCTGCCACAGTGTGGAAAGCTGAAGGTGTGACTTTTTGCATTTATAAGTTTACTTTGGGGGGAAATAACATAGGGTTTGTTTCCTGTTTGGTGGATTCTCCGATGTTTCCATGCAGTTTCTTTGCCTCTAGGAGCCTTGAATCTCCATCCTTTTCACTTCTTTTCTGAAGCTCTATCAGGAGACCTATCAGAGCAACTTCTATTTATTTATTTAATATATTTATATCCCGTCCCTCCTGCAAACAGCTCGGGGCAGCTAACAAATTTCCATTAAAACAATTGTAAAAATATTAAAACAATCATAAAAATCTTACAAAAACAGGGAGGACAGAAATGTACAAAAAAATAATAAGGAAGGGTAGGGTGATAAAAACCCATTAACCCACCCTCCCCAAAGGCATGGGCGAACAGCCAGGTTTTACAAACTCGCCGGAATCTTAAAAGGCTCGGGGCCAGGTGAGCTTCCTCCGGGAGGGAATTCCAAAGGAGCGGCGCTGCCACCGAGAATGCCCTCTCCATTGTGGCCCCCCGCTTAACACGGGGGACCTCCAAGAAGGCACCCCCGTCAAACCAAAGGAGCCGCTCTGGGGCGCAGAGGGTGAGGCGATCCCTGAGGTATGAGGGACCGAGACCATGAAGGGCTTTATAAATCAACACCAACACCTTGAACCTGGCTCGGCACACTATTGCCAGCCAGTGCAGAGCCCTGAGCACAGGTGTTATGTGGTCCTGGCAGTAGCGACCCATTCCCGAAAGGAGGCGGGCCGCCGCATTCTGCACTAGCTGCAGCCTTCAAACCAGGAACAAGGGCAGCCCCACGTAGAGCGCGTTGCAGTAGTCCAGCCTCGAGGTGACGAAGGCATGGACGAGGGAGGCCAGGTCCAGGCCAGAGACATA
>QEPC01007654.1:2774453-2815721 GCA_003113815.1 Sphenodon punctatus | reverse complement strand
ATATATTAAATGTATGTTGATAAAATATTAAATATTGCTCTAATTGTGAATTAATTTCTATGTTTTTTGGCGTTTATGTTTTGTTGCAATGCATGGAGTGGAAGGTGTTTTGAACTGTAATTGTACTGAATTGTGTTTTTGTGTGTATTTTAAGAAAACTTGTACATTTAAGTGTATTTTTAAACTGTTGAAGTTTTTTGCTTTAGTTAAAATATTCATAGCATAATGCGCTTTATAAGCTGGCTGTATTTTGGGTGTCTTGTGTGTTTGATAGTAGTGCCTCTGGACCGGTGGCACCGGCAGCAAGAAGCAACAGGCCCTGGAGGCCAGGTTGGCTAAGCTCACCTCCCTCCTACAGTAAGGCAGCGGATGCAGTCAGTCTCTCTGTGCCTGCCTCACTGCCCAAACGGCTGCCTCTGCAGTGGAACCACTCCTGTGGAGTGGTGGTAGACGCTCAGCTGCTCTCCAGGTAGAGGTAGAGGGGGGGAAGCATTGGGAGGCCATCCTTGTGTATGCTCACTCAGCTGAGCGCCAGGTAAGGCAGACAACGGGTGCTAAACCGGGGGCGGGAGAAGGGGAGAAGCATGGGGAGGTCATGCTTCTCCATGGCTACTCGGAAGGGTGGAGAATGGGAATCCTCCCTGTCCAGAGGGAGTAAATGTTATGTAAATTTACATATTTGCATAATTAGGTGTGGCCTAATTATGCAAATTAGGCCCCACACAAAGACTTCGCACATGGCCTCACAAACCCTGGGATCAGCCCTGCCACCTCCATAGACAGGGCAGCCATGCCAGGAGCCACCTGTGTGAAGCCCTGACCATGCATTTCCCATGCGTGTGTACTTCTCTGCTGCCCCACACACCAACCATGGAACTTCCTACTGCTGCTCTTGTTTTAAAACACCCAGAGTAGTATTTTTTAACTGTTAATGTAGATTACTTCAGTGTTTGTGCTCCACTTATTTTTGTACAGATTGTGCCTACATTTTTTCACTACACGGCCAAAATGATTGTCAAATGAGAAATTAACAGAAAAATGTTCTGTTAGAATTTAATGTGCCTTGTATTTTCTTAGACAGCTACTTCCTTTAGTCCTGTTATCATGGTCCCATGATAATTGTCCCTGTGCCATTCTTGAAATTTGAAATGACAGCTAACTGAGTTAAATTTAAAATTTCTCTTTCATCCTCTCATACTTTAGAAAAAACATCCAAACTGATTCTTCTAAAAAATTTTAAAGGAGTTCAGTTCCTGGTTTCTACAACAGTAAAAAAAAAAAAAAAGGAACATTTATTGAAAGCTCTGGGTGACCCAGCCATTTGTTACAAACATGAACACACAAAATTGATCAGCCAGCAGAACACATGGCTCCCATGGTCTACACCAGACAAGTTTAATCCCAAAGAAAACCTTTTGAGAATGGAGCAAGCACCTGTAATTATGTATTGCCATGATTCTGAATTGTCTTTCTCAGCATTACACGAGCTGTAACAAAATGTAGTTAAACAACACCATAGGAGAGTCCAAGGAAATTTCAGGCACAGCATGCATGAAATATGAGCTATAACTAAGGTATTTTTCCCCCCTGAAATTTATGTAATGGCTCATCTTCATTATGGCTTACTAGTGTAAAGCTGGAAATACAGTAACTAGCCATTTCAAAGATTTATCTAGTTTTTGCAGAGCAAATCCCTTGGAACAGGAAATTGTTGTGTAAGAATTAAGATGATGACAAAAATATTTCTGATCAAAATGTCAGGTTCAGCACTGTAAGCAGTGTTGTTGTTTAGTTCATGCAGTTGAATTATTATTATTATCATTATTATTTATTATTAGCATTTATATAGTGCCAGCAATGAACCTGGCGCTTTACAGAAAATAAGATAGACACGGTTCCTGCCCGAGAGCTTACAATCTAAAGACAGGGGGAGGGGAGACAGGGAAGGGGGAACAGAGGGAGAAACAAGCGATGCGACAATCATGAGGATGCGAGAACTCAGGTACACGTTCTTGGCTTGGTTACAGTAACTTGAGAATTTACGGATAACAGGTGGGGGATAATCCTGGGTGGGGATGATTAGCAGGAGTTAAGAAAGGCGGAGTGGAAGAGGTGGGTTTTGAGGAGGGACTTGAAGGTGTGGAGGGTGGGGGCAAGGCGTGCGGGGCAGCGAGGGAGAAGGGACAAAGACGGTTGGGGTAGCAGGGGAGGCATGGGAGGGTGAGGGAGGGGATGGAAGAGGAGCGGAGTGCTCAAACAGGTTCAGAGGGAGATCAGGGCAGAGAGGTGGGGGGAGTGAGGTTGTAAAGGGCTTTGTAGGTGAAGAAGAGGAGCTTGTGCAGAATACGCTCAGGAAGGGGGAGCCAGTGGAGAGAGGAGAGGAGAGGCTGCACATAGTCAAAGCAATTGACTAGGTGGATGATCCTGGCAGCAGAGTTTTGAACAGAGATGAGGGAAGCAAGGTGAGAGTGGGGAAGGCCAGCGAGGAAGAGGTTACAATAGTCGAGGCGTGAGATGACTAGGACGTGGATGAGAGTTTTGGCAGAGGAGACAGACAGAAAAGGGCTGCTCTTAGCAATGTTGTGGAGGGAGAAGTGGCAGGAATTGGCCACGGAGTCAATGTAGGGTTTGAAGGTAAGGTGCGAGTCAAAGATGAAGCCCAAGCTATGGGCTTGGGGGACAGGGAGGATGGAGACCCCGTCAGTAGCAATTGACAGGGAAGAGGGAGAGGAAGGATTGGGAGGGAAGATAAGGAGTTCAGTTTTCACCATGTTCAGTTTGAGTTGGCACTGAGACATCCAGGCAGAGATATCATAGAGACAGTTGGTGAGATGAACTTGGACAGATAGGGAGAGGAAAGGAGCGGAGAGATAGAGGTAAGTGTCGTCAGCGTATAGGTGATATTGGAAACCGTGGGAGGCAATGAGTTTGCCTAGGGATTGGGTGTAGATAGAGAAGCTGAGAGGGGTAGGGAGGGGGAGGAGTTAGGAAGAGCTACATTGAAGGAGCGGTCAGATAGGTAGGAGGAGAACCAGTCGAGTACAGAGTCCTGGAATCACAGGGAGTGAAGCGAGTCAAGCAGGAACGAGTGATCAACAGTGTCGAAGGCAGCAGAGAGATCACGGCGGACAAGAATAGAGTAAAGACAGTTGGATTTAGCCACAAGAAGATGGTTGGTGATCTTAGCCAGAGCGGTTTCAGTGGAGTGAAGGGTTAAGGCCGAGGCCTTTATTAGGCTTTCGGATATTAGCTGGCAGGAGAATTCAGTTAGTGTAGCTGAGTGCTCTTTTTTGGTACATTATTTTTCTTGGGCAACTAACTTTGCGAGCCCTGCGAGGTACTTGTCGGCAAATTGCACTTTGGGAAGATTTGTTTATTCCTTCGGGCCCGACTTAATGCTCTTCCCACTCGGATGCTTGAGGGGCGTTATGCTGGAGTCCCTTGTCATCAAAGATTGTGTCCTTTTGACAGTTTGGAGGCTGAGTCCCTGGAGCATGTTCTGTGTTTATGTCACCTTTACAATTCCTCCAGGGAGCTGTGGCTATCCAAATTTATCTCATAACTGCCCGGTAGAACGCCCTTAGAAATTTCTTGCTGGTTGATATCTGATTTGTCTGATTCTGTGACTTTTGCAGTGATGTCCTTTTTATTGGATGTATTTGAGGATTGCCGGAAGTTTCTTTCCTTTAGGGCTGTGTAATTTTCCTTGTTATTGTTATGTACATTGTGTTTTATTGTAATTAATTTTCTTAATGTATGTCTGTTTTTTTTCCCCAGACATCTTTTATGAGCTGTTTAATCTTAATTTTAAATTTATTTTATTGTATTGGGTTTTGTTCCATTTTGAACCCTTTTCTGCTATGGCATTGTTGTCATGCTAATAATAATAATAATAATAATAATTCATAATAAACTAGTGGAGTGAAAGCCAGATTGGAGGGGGTCAAGGGAGGAGTTGGCGGAGAGGAGATCGAGGCAAAGGGAGTAGACAACCCGTTCAAGGAGTTTGGAAGCAAAAGGGAGGAGTGAGACAGGACAGTAATTAGAGGGTTCAGAGGGATCCAGAGTGGACTTTTTGAGGATGGGGGAGACAGTGGCACATTTAAAGGCAGAGGGGAAGGAGCCGGTAGGGAGGGAGAGGTTGATGATGTGCACGAGGGGAGGGGCGACGGTGGAAGCAATGGCGGTCAGGAGGCGGGAAGGAATGGGGCCCTGGGGGCAAGTGGAGAGGTTGGAGGAGGAGACAGGGAGGAGGTTTCTTCAAGGGAGGTGGGAGGGAAGGAGGACAGGAGAGAGGTGGGGGGAGTGGTAGGGTGAGAGAACTTGGAAGTGATTTCCAGGTGAATCTTGTCAATCTTAGAGGTGAAAAAGAGAGCAAGATCCTGAGCGGAGAGAGAAGAGGGAGGAGGAGGACAGGGGGGTTTGAGAAGGGAGTCAAAGGTGGAAAAGAGGTGGCGAGGATACCGGGAGCAGGACTCAATGTGTGAGGCATAGTACTGCTGTCTTGTGAGGGAGATAGTAGAATTGACTGATGAGAGGCAGAATTTGAAGTGGAGGAAGTCAGTGTGGCAGTGGGATTTGCACCAGAGGTGTTCAGCAGCCCAGGTGCAGGAGCGGAGATGGTGAATAGTGGTGGTGAGCTAAGGGCGAGGGCTACAAGAGCGAGCTGGGTGGGCGCAGAGGAGGGCAAGGGAGGCAAGGGTGGAGGCAAGAGAGGAGTTGAAGGTGGAGATGGTAGAATTGGGGGAGGAGGAGGATAAGACTGAGGGGAGAAGAGGAGAGAGGGAGGAGGCAAAGTCATGGGGCACAATGACCTGCAGATTGCGGAAGGGACGGGGAGATGGGGAAGAGGAGGGGGAGCAGTGGGAGAGGTTGAAGGAGGCAAGGAAATGGTCAGATATGGGATGGGGCTCAAAGGAGAGATCGGAGACAGAACAGTTCCTAGAGAACACAAGATCAAGAGAGTGACCATCAGTGTGGGTGGGGGAACTAGTCCAGAGGTGGAGATTAAAGGAGGAGGCTAAGGAAGGAAGCGGGTGATGCAAGGCTGAGAGGGTGCATCAATAAAAATATTGAAATTGCCAAGGATGATTGTGGGGATGTCATCAGAGAGGAATAGGGTGAGCCAGGACTCGAACTCGGAGAGAAAGGAGGAGAGAGGGCCAGGGGGGCGGTAGATAACAGCAACACGGAGGTGGAGAGGGGAGTAGAGGCGAACAGAGTGAGCCTCAAAGGAGAGGAAGGAGAGAGAGGGGGGAAGGGTCAAAACTGGAAGGAAGAGGCGAGGAGGAGGTCTACGCCACCACCCCAGCCTTCGAAGCGGGGCTGGTGGGAGAAGGAGAGACCTCCGTAGGAGAGGATGGCAGAGTCAATGAGGGGAGAGCCAGGTTTCAGTAAGGGTGAGAAGGTGAAGGGAGCGAGAGAAAAGATCATGGATATAGGGGGCTTTATTAGCAGAGTAGCAACCGTTCCAGAGAGAACAGGAGAATGGGAGTTAATTAGGGGGGAGACAGGGGATGGGGATAAGATTAGGGGAAGGGGGCGATGGGATCGGTGGGAGAAAGGCACTGGGGCAGAGGGGCAGGGGGCAAGTGGGGGGGAGGAGGAGGAGGTGTGTAGGCGGTGGAGAGAGATGACAGGCTTTGTGGGAGGCAGGAGGAAAGGGGAAAGAAGTAGGGGGACTAGCAGGTGAGGGAGAGGGGAAAAGGACAGGCATCTTGATGGGTCGGTTACAGAGGGGGGGAAGGTGGGATGGATCTTGTAGTTGTGCTGGTAGCCACCCCCACCGCCCACAAATGGCCTGCCAACGGTTCTCTGCCCTTTGGCGGGTTGTTCAGCTGCCGCCCAGAGGGCACCGCCCTCAAGGCTGTCTGTCCTTATGGAGGTTACCTGGGGGAAGGGGACACACAGTCACCCCAGCTGCAGCAGATCCCTGCAGTTTGTAAAGCTCAGTTCCTCCTGCCGCCCTCAGGGCTGTCCTTCCTTATGGAGGTTACCTTAACTATTAGAGCTCTCCCATGCTCTAATAATAAGACTATCCTGCAAAGTGTTCATCAGTCAGTTTTGCATGTGTGGATGCTGGATTTCCTATACCAGTTTAAGAAGGCTGCCCTGATTTGACTCTGGAACACGCAAAGCCAGCAATACAAGCACTGTGTGTGGACACAGGAAAGTTGATTCTTAAATTCTGAATCTCATAGTAATTGAAGAAAATTAATCTTGCAGTATAAGATGTTTCTGTTATCTTCAGGCATGTTTAAAACATATCCTTCATGAGGCCACAGGAAGAGCCAGCCCCTCCCTTGGTACCTGCTGCTCCCATCCACCTTCTGAACCAGTTACCACATGAAAGCAATGCCAGACACTGCATGTGGGGGGAGGGATCTCCCCTTTGCGTACCTGCACGCACAGCCCCTTGTCTCCATGTAAAATTTATGGTTAAAGTCTCCCTTTAGTGGGAGGGGACCAGGACCTGGTCCCAGGACTAGGTAGCGTAGGGTAGTGTACCAGATGTTTGTGTGTGTGTGTGCATGTGTGTGTTAAATCATATATTGTTAGCTATACTGGAATTAGAAATGATAACTTCATTTTTTTGCGAAGAGCATACTTAATCTGGTGTCACTCTGGGCTTGGCAATGCAGAAGGAAACTCTTGCCTATAGCCTATGAGGACACCTGGACATGTGTCTCTTACTTGATGTGGATGACCAGCTTGCCCCATGGTCAAGTGAAATTGGGGTTTGACAGAGGAGGCTAGGGTGCAGGCCCCCCTAGGGATTGCACCACAGCTTTACTCTAGTTTGCACCCTAAAGGATTTATATACTGTTAAATGATCACGTAGCAGCTATTGACAAGAATGTTTTGTATTTGGCAAGAAGAATCAAGCTGTTTTATAAAGAGGAAAACCTTGCAAACCCATTGCATCATCTACGTTTGTTACCCCAAAATTAGATGGTTGCAAAACACTTATTGTAGGAGTTAAGCAGCATTCAGAATCTTCAGCAGTAGTATGTTACACAAAAAGTATATGATGCTAGTGACCTTGCCTATATCCCCAGCTACCTCCCTCCACAGAAAGTTAAACCTAAGTTTAGCACTTGTGCTCAGACTTCTTAAGGTGAAAGATGAGGCATGTGGCAGGGTGTCCTCATCAGATTTGGAGTGCCTTTCCTCAGGAGGTACAGCCTGTGTGTGTGTTACCTTTCAGTCTACAGAAAGAGAGAGAGAGTGGTTTCCTTCTTGGTTCAAAACATAAGAGTTGGAATAGTTCAAATGATCTTTTATTGGATATCTTTTAAAGCACTGTGTGATCTTCAAGTTTACATATTCTCACCAATAGAAGTAGGTTGTCCAATAAAAGAAATTATTTGAACTACTTCATCTCCATCTGTTAGCTTTCAGGTCAGCCTGTGAATAAGAAGGAAAAATATTTTTTTTTAGTAATTGCTGTTTTAATGAATGGCAAAGAGTGAAAATGCAAGAGTTTGTTTTTCTTATGTGGCTCATAGAAATAAATAAATTTAACTGTTTTTGCTAGTGTTCTGCATAGAAACTGAGTTACTGGGTGAAAATTAAGTGACTATAGCTCTCACAAGTCCCATGTTTGGTCTGGGCAGCCCCCACGTGAGGTTTTTGCAAAGCAAACATATTTTATGGAAAGACATAGCACTCTGCCCACCACCACCCCTCCATCATGACTCATAGCCATGGGGAAATTCTGGGTCCAGGAAGCTTCCCCCACTGTTTGTTACTTGTCCCCACCCCCCACCCCCCCATTCCTCCTTTTGGAGTGCCATTTTTGAATACTCCAAAGCAAAATTAAACAGTAGAAGCCCCAGGAAGAGAGAGAGGGCCGCGAGCACACTCACTGCTCCAACTGCTGGGACCACTCTAGGGGCTTTGCCCGCATGGTGGCTGCGCACATCTTAATAGACAGGTGCAGGCGTGTGGGAGAGCATTGGCCCTGATTTGTCGACATGATGGGCTCACTATGTGCCTGGACTCAATCGTGAGTGAAAGCTCCATGGCACATCTCTCACAGTGAAAACAGCTCTTATATCTCTCTTACATCTCTCTTACATCTGAAACAGCGCTTACATCTCTCAGCCATCTCTCAGCTACACAGGCTGCGAACACAGGCTGAACACCTTCCTGGTGTGGGCTATCATCTCATTTATAAACACCCATTATTTTATTTATTTTTTTGCATGTAAGTAGCTACTAGCATCTTGAAGTTATAGTAATCATTCAACTCAGCTCTTTTCAAGCTCTAAACATACGCATTTCAACTCTGGGTGAAAACAAACTGGATGGGGGAAAGCCAGATCCCCTGACCACCCTGTGGAGGGCCACTGCAGTTGCCACGTGAGGAGAGCAGCTCAAAAGAGCAGCCCCCACCCTGGGAATCTGGGAGGGGCTGCTGTCAAATGTCTCCCCCCCCCCGCACCCCCATACCATGGGTCATTCAAATGGGACAGGACTTCCAGATCCCTGCTGCCCATCAGGATCAGCCCCCAGGAGGAATGGCTGCCAAACAGCTGATTAGGAGCGACTGTAAGAGAGCTCTTACTCAGCTGGGGGGCATGCATGAAACAGTTGGTTGGGGGGCCCAGAGGAGAGCACTCACCTGGTCCAGGTGCGTACACCAGTCAGCTGATGGAGGGGTAGAAGAAAGCACCCACCCACCCAGGTGCGTGCACTAAACAGTTCATTGGGGGAGTCGCACAACCAGATGTTTGGCAGGCTGGGGTGAGTGCACTCCTCCAGCCCCGCCCCCCCCCCCCCAATTAGCTGATCGGTGGCTGGGGTGAGTGGACTCCTCTGAATCTGATCCTCAGTCTTCACCTAGTGGTGTAGCTGGGCAAGGCCTAACAGACAGGAGTGCGCACGATAGCCTGGATAGGCCCAACTGGCCAACCCTTAGACCAGGCTACATCGCCAGCCTTCTCCAGACAATCACATAGCAGCTGCCAACCCCTGAGGCAAACATGAGTGGACATCTGGTTGCCACCAAACTGTTGAACAGGTGACCTGTGGAGTACTGCAAGCTAGCTTCTCATTTTGTTTTCATCCTCTGTTTCTTTTTCTCTGTTTTTCAGTGACATTTAAATCCATGTCTTTGATGTAGTTAAATTAGGGGACCAACTTGAAAAACCATAACACCACATATTGTATCTATATGCAGTTGTACACGTTGATACAAATTAATGGGAAAGTATTTTTTTGAACTACAAACAACCTATATTCTTAAGGTTTTCATAACTTTGAGGCTTTCTGTAAGTTCCTTTAAATCAGGAGCAGCCAATATGCCAATTGCAGTTGATTGGTAATCTGCAAGCTAATTTGTCATATGTTGTGTACCCCGGAAAAAGTAGAGCCACACCAAAAAGGTGTGCAGTGAAAAGGTTCTTCTGTCCCTTTTTGTCTTCACCACACCTTTTCTGAGTACCATGACATCACAATGCTCAGAAATGTGTGTCGCGAAGGGGCTCTCCCATCTCTTTTCCATATGGACATGTCCCACCAATCCAGGCCATCCAAAGTGAATTCTGCCAGTACCCCCTGGCTGTAATATGTCCAAGGCTTGAGCCAGGAGTCCATGGGAGGGGTCCCAGCCTGGAGTGATAGACTGCACTAGGTTCATGGCATAGTCATAACTGTAGATGGCAATGGAAGGGACTCCTCATCTTCAAATGAGAGCAGGGATGATAAGAAAGTTCACCTCCCCAACTTTTGACTTTCAGGAAAAAAAAAAGCTTTCAGGTAGAGTTTTAATGGGAGGAAGAGGTGAGTTTTGGGGGGAAAGGTTTGGAGGAAAAGAGAGAGATTTTGGGGAAAGGGGTTAATGGGTTAACTGATTTAATTTGTCGGACAAAAGTTATTTTGAGAGTATTTTAGTGGGACATTAGGGAAGAGAGTCAAACACGCTCTCAGGGCTGACCTGACAGTCTTGCTTTTGACAGTTTCAAACAGTTAATTTCACAGTTTATTTTTTAAATAATTGCAGTGTTGCTGGAGGCTTCTAGGACAGGGATTGGGTATCTGTCAATTGAGGCCTGGCTTTGGTCTGGGGTGGATCTAGCAACCCTCCTCCCCCTCTCAATATTTAATCCAAAGTTATGTCAATGGATTCTGTGTACAGTAAGTCTGGACTTCCCTGCCTTCTATACCATTGACCTGTATTATCTTTAGCCCCATATTGCACCGTGACAGATACAATCATGCGAGAAGTCAGGCCTTTTTAGTTATCACCGTTTGTACTATGAAAAGAAGGATGACCCTGCAGGACTCTGAAATTTGTTTCTGTTTGGTTCAGTGAAGCCTAGAATTGTTGAACACACATGCACCCTCCTCCCTAGTTGTTTGAGACATTCAGAATGCAAGGAACTTAAAATACTGTAAGTTATACGAATAATCAATATTATTCAGACAAATATTTTTCATCTCTTGAACTGACATGCCGTTTAATGTGAAATTCAGATTAATCTTTATGAAGATTAATTCATCTTGCTTCGGACTTTAAATGAGACAGTGCTTTCTAACTACTGTTAGTGAAGATTATTCAATATGCTTGAGTGTTGTTTTTTCCAATCTTGAGATTATAACTATTTAAAAGAACTCTATAAATATCTTTAATAAGTCAAGAAAATAAAACGTATTAAATTATTGTAAATGATCTGGTTTAAAGTCTACATAACTGTCTGCTTGCCTAGCTATCTAAATTATTTTTTAAAATTCATTTTACTACTTAATGCATGTGAATTCATTGACATTTTTCAGTTAAAATCTACAAAGAATCTTGTTTTATAATACTTTTTATGTCAGAATGGAAAATCAATTCATTTTATGATCTAAAAATATTTTTGCTTGTGGTTTTGTTACAAGAAATCCCACATTTTATATGTAAAATATCGTTATAGGTAAAAGATTTTGATGCTGGTCAAAGTCTGGTCACTGCCATAGCCTTGTCTTCTACTGGAAAGTTCAACTGGCTATTGGAAAGTTATTTGCTTCCACCTCGTGACCATTTCGGATATTGCAGGCATAACCATAGAATGTTGAATGTCCCAAGTAGTCTTTTTTCATTGACACAACTATTTGTAGCAAGTCTGTGTATCTTTAAGATTATATTTCCTTATTTATTTTATTATTTTAATATTTAAACTGTTAAATCATCATCAACACAAGCAACACCTTTGAAATGTTTACTAAGCATGTAGATTTTTGTCTTAAGTATTTATATACTAAAGTTGCAAGTGTTATAAAACCTTAAAACAGCTTATTAATACAAAAACTAAAATGCAAGTTTATGTTAAGGACATATTGCAGTCATATGCTTTTTAAATATGTGTGTCAAGCAGGAGATACGAGATGTTTTATGCAAATATTATCTCTCTCGGTGTATGATTCCAAATTGGAATTCTTAAAAAAAAAAAAAAATGCACAGGGAAAAGATGCATTATCAGACAGGAAGTAGACAGTGAAATCAGAATATACTTTTGTACCAAAGAGAATAGTTACTATCTGTATCTGTGATCCTCAAACCACTTACTTCTGAGTAATACCCCGAAGGACCGTGTGGACTTCAATGGGACTACCTTTAGTACGTGGTTTATAGATCACAGTCTTTGGGCATTTTCACACAAGACACTCTCCACCCACTACCCACTATACATGTTGCAGGGCTGCAGTGTTGCAGTATGGGTGCCCTGTAACATGTATAGTGGGTAGTGGGTGGAGAGTGTCTTGTGTGAAAATGCCCTTTGTTAGGGAAAAATATCTACCTTTTTAGGAAAGTGCACATTGGCACCAAAATTCATAAAGATAATTTTCCACAGTTTTTCTTAATTGGAAAAATTGACAGGTTGTGTTTACCCTTGAGTTAAATATGGTTAAACTTGGAAATTCCAACAGCAGTTTTATTGAC
Source organism: Sphenodon punctatus (assembly GCA_003113815.1). Lineage (NCBI taxonomy): Eukaryota > Metazoa > Chordata > Lepidosauria > Sphenodontia > Sphenodontidae > Sphenodon > Sphenodon punctatus. Next base: position 2,803,795 of record QEPC01007654.1, on the reverse strand, counting down.
AGCAATTTTATGCTTAAGTTACAGTGGAAAGAATATTATTTTTAAATTGCATCCAATAGAGCAGAACACTAGAGTGCCAATAGCTGAATCATCTAAGATGGCAATAGCTTAAATTATGCTACGTTACTCATGTAATTTATGCATTAAAATTATATCATTTAAAATAACTTCCTAATGTTGTTGGAATTTACTGCAAAATTGGAGAATATAATGAAGGCCCCCATTGTGTGTCTAATTTTATATCAACAACTTGCCAAGTTCAGTGCTTTGATTTTTCAAAGTGAACTGGATATCCAATAGTACCTAAGTACTATCCAAAGGAACTGAGCAAGTTGACTGCTTCGTATTCTCCTCTTTTATCTAGTTTGCAACAGTTGGTTTCTTTTATATTCTGTGGTCCATGTATTTTTTGGCAGAGGAAAAATGAATTTTATATTAAAATATCATGAGGCTTGCCAAAGAACTTGCCTTCTCAATGAATGCAAGACTTACATGCTCACATGTGTATGGATTATAGAGATGTACCAAACACCCAACCCACTAGTGCCACTGCCTGGTAGAGTGATGGAGTCCTTTTCTCATCATCTCTCTCTTTCAACATACAGGCCTCAGCTATGCAGCTGGTCCAGATTTCTTCATAAAAAGGCTGACACAGGTACTCCTGGCTTTGAGACCAATTTTGGGAAATCTATTGGCCAGTTGCCCCAGGTATGCCTTAGGAATCTGCTAGCTATGCATAAGGTTCGGAGCAATGTGTGAAAGAGATTCCACACACCATGCCACACAGGTTTGTCATTATTATCATTAAGCTTCAAATACAAGAAGAAGAAAACCATAAATGTATGGGGGGGGGGGGAATACGCATTATCATGTATTATACATTTTGAAATCAGTCCTTACAAGACAACAATTATATAAGAGTTAACTCTGCTCAAGGAATGATATGCCTATTACATTCCTTGTCTTATGAAAACTGGGGGGAAAACATAAGGGGGTGAAGGGAATAACAAGACAAAACAGGCAAAACAAAGAATAAAAGAAGAAAGGGAAGGAGACTTGAGGAGGAATAGCTCATCAAATTGTGCCTTATCTCTTACAATTTTTCAGTGGCATAGAATTCCATCACCATTAGGGAAACCATTTCTGAACACAAACATTCAACCCACTGTTGGAGAACTAATATTTTTTAGCAATCATCAGAGTTCTGTACGGTATAACCATAGCTTCCCTGTATGGTCAATACTCCATTTAGAATCTTCAGAATTAAATACACTATGTTCAACGCTTAATTTAATATCGGATAAAAAACAGGAAACGCCCGCCCCCACCCCCCGCCTCCAACAATAGTCTCTTTCTGAGATCAATTATGCCTAGGCATTCCCATAGAGAATAAATACCAGATTAGCATCAAAACTCTAATAATATTAGCACCTCTCCTCAACCAACAGATTGGCTTTAAATATCATATGTCAGGTCCAGTATACTTTCCAAAGAATTGTTTGTTGCACAAAACTAAGACAGACTTCAAATGCTAAGAACTCTGTTGTGCGTGTTTGCGGAAGTATTATCATCTAGTTGGTTCCTCAGTGGAAAGATATCCAATTCAAATTTCTCAGGAAGGAAAAAATATATATAATTATGCATTATAAATTATATAATTGGCTGAGGTAAGCTTGATAATATCCTAAGAAACAATGTGCTTCTGATGGATCATGCACCTGGTCCAGTTATTAAAGAAACTGTTTTAATTTTCCATATAACCTTTGGTTCAAATTAATAATCTTCTGTAGATGTAAAAGAAATACACTGATCACATTCCAATAACTAGCTAGTAGTGAAAAATATTCTTCAACCACAAATACATTTAATTTTTATGCTCTTAGAGGATGAAATCCTGCCTTTTACTAATAACCAGAAGTATTATTTTCTGTTTTCTTCAATGGGTCTTTTCATTTAGTAAACTACTGCTGTTTCTGACTAAAGGTGAAAGAATGTAGTCCTAAAAAAACTTGGGGGGGGGGGGAAATAAATTATACACCTTTTTACTTGAAACAATATGTTTCTAAACTTTTTCCCCCAAAAAACTTTGAATACTGATGATATTCATATTCCTTGACAAACAGATAGTGAAACCAGTCCTGCTCAGAAGTATTTATTAGGACTGTGGCATGTCATTTTCACAGTGTCAGGTCATGCTGACCCATCATTGGGCTTATATGCCCAGAAAAAATTGCAGGGGGGGAGGGGGAGGAAGGAGAGCATAATAAAACGGTAATGTTTAGTGTTTGTTGTTGTTTGTTTGGGTAAGTCTTTTGCCCAACCATCACCATGGAGACCATGGAGGCAGATACAAAATTTGGGTTAAAACATGGCAGCAATCCTTTATTAATATATAAACAAAACAGGTATCCGGTCACGTAACAAAGGTTCAGAGCAAACAGCAAGTTCCCCCAATGAAAGCCTTCCCCTCCTAGCCTGAACACAAACTCAAATGACATGGACTTCAGACCCATATCATATGCACCTGACCACTTGGCAGGGAAAAGAGTAGGAGGATGTATCACACCCTTGCCAGGCTGCCCAGCCCAAAGAAGGAGGGTATTTTCAGAAGTAACGCTACCACACTTAGATACAATCTGGGGTAGAGGCCGCCCCTCGCCCCAGGGTAGGTCGATACCCAGAACAGACATGACGGTGTGCCTTACCACACTTTGTTCCAAACTGTGGTAGCACTTACCACCAGCTGTTCCCTGCAATTTTCTGAGATCACAACTGGTGGTAACTGCTACCACGGTTTGGGGCAAAGCATGGTGAATATCTGGTAGCCACCGAACAGCAGTGACGGTGGTTGTGACCTCAGGGTGCAGTTAAGTGTGGTAAAGTGTGGCTAAGCATGGTAGCATCACTTTGAAAATACCCAAATATGACTCACCCACCCTTCTGAGGTTAGACAGTAGAGGTCACTTAATCCTGCTGCTGAGCCTCCCCCATTCTCTGACCAAGCAACTTGAGGTGTCATTAACATCTGTTTGGGGCTGGCCTATTACACTCCATGCACTAGACCAGCTGCAGGGTGCTGCATAAAAACAACAACAACCCTGGCTTAAACACACCCAAGTCCTAGCTTAAAACACAAAAACATAGGTGACGACACTATGGGGAAGGCAAAACCCCGTCCGTCTCTCCTGCCAATCCGGCTGAAGGAGACAAATTCCTTTCGAACCCCAAAATGGTGATTCCTTTTTACGCAGTGGCAGCTGGAGAGGGCAGGTGGGTGGGATCCAGCTCCATCAGCCTGACCATGCCATGGACTACCCCAGGCTGGGAGGGGCTATTTAAACTGTGAGTGTCTCTCGCAACACAAGTGAACACTTGGGTCACTGAGAAGCAGGAAGCATAATGGCTCCCCACTCAGCTACGCTTGACTGCTTCCATGTAGCCTGAGCCGCCGCCTCTCTCTAGTGCCTAGGTGGGAAGGGGGAGAGCATGCCCCCGCCCTACCTGAGCACAGAGTGGGTTTCCCATGATTCCCATGGGCAATTAAAAGACATGTATTTGTTAATTAAAAGAATTATTAACACCAAATAAAATAAGACTCCTCCTCAAAGCACATAAACCCTTTTCATTTCAGTGAGACTTTTGCCGGTGCAGCACTATGAGGATCTGAGTCAAAGTTTTACAGAAGCTGCCCTCACTTCAAAGCTGAAAACCACGTGGAAATTCATGCAGTGATCTGTCTTTTCCATCCCCAAGACTTTTCTTTTGCTTCTGTCCTTCAGAATGCTTTCTAACAGAAGATCAAGCAGACAGGCACATCTCCCAAGTGACCAGTATTTCAGACTCTGAACTCTCTGAACAATATGAATCATTAAAACTAGAAAAATTGAAATGATTTTTTTTTTTAAAAAAAATCCACCCTCCTAATGATAGCAGTGTCTGAAGAGTCTACAATTACAGAATTCTTTAGAATGAAAACACATACCGTGTCCTATCAATTGTGTATTCTATTCTTTAAGTTACATTCTTTATATCCTGTTAAGTCACATTGAGAATTAGAAAACTGCAAAATGTTCAGGGACATATGCAGCTTAAGAATGTAAGTGCGGATTCTTCTGAAGGAATCTTGTGAAAGGGCTTGAGGCAGACAACTGCCACCCAGATGATGTCTAGAATGTGTCTCTCTTGGTGTCAGGACAGGTAGTGATTCATTTGACAGGGTAAATATCTCAGTGTATAATATCTCTTCAAGACTAGCTGATAAACAAGGGTGGGGTACCTGTCTCCTGTGTGTGCCCACCCTCAGGCCCCTGGAGGATTCCCCACATCTCCTTTAATGGAGGTAAGCTAGCAGGCAAACCCCTTAGGGCACCACGGAGCCCTCTGGAGGGAAGAAGGGTGTAGGTTCCCTAGTCTTGTTTTAAACAAACATGGCTCTTAGATCATAGAATCATAGAGTTGGAAGGTACCTCAGAGGTCATCTAGTCCAACCCCCTGCTCAGTGCAGGAAATCTGCAGCTACAGCATCCCCGAGAGATGGCCGTCTAGCCTCTATTTGAAAACCTCCAGCGAAGGAGAGCCCATCACCTCCCTGGGCAATTAATTCCACTGTCGAACAACTCTTACCATTAGGAAGTTCTTCCTAATGTTTAACCAAAATCTTCTTTCTTCTAATTTGAGCCCATTATTTCTAGTCTTTCCTTCAGGGGCAAGAGAAGACAAATCTTTACCATCCTCTCTGTGACAGACCTTCAGGTAGTGGAAGAGTCCTATCATGTCTCCCTTTAGTCTTCACTTCTCTACGCAAAACATACCCAGCTCCTTCAACCTTTCCTCATAGGAATTGGTTTCCAGACCCCTGACCATCTTTGTCACTCTTCTCTGAACCCATTCCAATTTGTCGATGTCGTTCTCAAAGTGCTGTGCCCAGAACTGGAACAGTACTCCAGATGAGGTCTGACCAGCACAGAATAGAGTGGAACTATTTCTTCTCATGACTTGAAAATGATGCTTCTGTTAATGCAGCCTTCTATCCTAATAGTAAAACCCATTGACTGCCTTTTAATGAGGATCAGGTTCACACCTAAACCACTGTTGAAAATGGAAATTTTATTTATTTATTTATATTCATTTATTTTGTCAATTTATATCTCGCCCCTCCTGAGAACAGCTCGGGGCAGCTAACAATTTCAAAACATAAAATACAATTATAAAAATATATTAAAACACTCATAAAATCACAACAATAAAACAGGCTAGGGTAATACTAAAAATACAATAAATAAGGGTGGCAGGAGATTAAGAAAAAACCCTAACCCACCCTCCCCAAAGGCCTGGGCAAACAGCCAGGTCTTGCAAATTTGCTGGAATTTTAAAAGGCTTGGGGCCAGGCGAGCTTCCTCCAGGAGAGAATTCCAAAGGTGTGGAACTCCAAGAAGGCACCCCCGGTAGACCGAAGGAGTCGCTCTGGGGCGTGGAGGGCGAGGCAGTCCCTGAGGTACGAGGGGCCCAGACCGTGAAGGGTCTTATAGATTAACACCAATACCTTGAACCTGGTTTGACACGCTATTGGCAGCCAGTGCAGAGTCCTGAGCACAGGTGTTATGTGCTCCCAACAGCCCGTCTCCAACAGGAGATGGGCCGCTGCATTCTGCACTAGCTGCAGCCTCTGAACCAGGAACAAGGGCAGCCCCACGTAAAGCACGTTGCAGTAGTCCAGCCTCGAGTTGACGAAGGCATGAATGAGGGAGACCAGGTCCGGGCCGGAGACGTACGTACGCAGCCTCTGCACCAGATATAACTGGCGGAGAGCGGCCTTTGCCACCACCTCCACCTGTCGCTCCAGGCGGAGATCTGCGTCCAGAATCACCCTCAGACTCCAAACCTGCTGAGCTATGGGAGGGCGAACCCCCACAATCAGGGGGGCCGACACCTCCCTCACTCTCCCCACCAACATCTCCTCCGTCTTATCGGGGTTGAACAGTCTGCTCTGCCACATTCATTCCGCCACGGCCTCCAAACACTGGGATAGCAACGAGACAGCAGGGTCTGGGTCAGCTGAAAAAGAGAGATACAGCTGAGTAACATCAGCATATTGGTGACATCGTACCCCGAACCCTCTCACGACCTCCCCCAAGGGCTGCATATATACATTAAATAACAATGGAGACAGAATGGAACCCTGAAGAATGCCGCAGGGTAAAGCACAGAGGCAAGATGTTTCAGCTCCCAACGCTACCTGCTGGCTTGTCCCCGAGAGGAATGAGTGGAACCATTCAAGAACAGTCCCCTCCAGACCCCCTAGGTCATGCAGCCGTCTCAGCAGCAACCCATGGTCCACAGTGTCAAAAGCGGCCGAGAGATCTAGCACAATGAGAAATGTTGAACATCCTGCATCCATCTCCCAGCGGAGATCGTCAATCAAGGCCACCAATGCCGTCTCAGTGCCATAGCCGGGGTGGAACCCAGATTGAAAAGGGTCCAGGAAACCAATGCTATCTGATGCGCCTGGAGCTGGATCGCCACCACCTGCTCAATAACCTTCCCTAAAAAAGGGAGGTTAGAGACAGGTCGGTAACTGGTGAGTGCGTCCATGTCCAATGATGGTTTCTCCAGCAGGGGGCACACCACGGCTTCCTTGAGACTAGGCGACAGCCTCCCCTGCTGCAAGGACGCGTTAACCACCCTCGCCAGCACCATCCCCAACGTCTCTCTGGAGGCTTTCACCAGCCAGGATGGGCACGGACCAAGTTCACAACTGGTGGCTCTCACAGACCCCAAGACATCCACCGCATCAGCTGGCATCACTTCCTGAAACTCCCCCCACAAAGTTGAACCTGACGGGGCCTCCACCACCTCGCGCTCTCCACCTACTGCCCCTAATTTTGGTGCTTCAAAATAGAAAAAGACTCATCCTGTCTTTTGATATGTCTGTAGTACCTAGTGGGCACAATCCTATGCCCTGTATAGTGCCTGTCAACATTTTATGTAGCCTGAGTTAAGCATATATCCTGTTTGCTTTCTTGCTGAATGCCACTCCAAAAGTTTCAAATCTTGATTGCTTTGTGTCCTGACACCCGTTGCACAACACAGTGATTTGTGAGAAAGTGAATTAGTGTTAGGTTGTGCTTTTCACATTGAAGAATTTGGGAAACGGCATTGCCAGTCATTATCCAGGTGCTTGTTCTGCTGCAGTATTTGAAGCCTGTGTGACAGTGCCCTGTTTGGACTGACAGGGGCAATAATAGGATTGTCCCCATAGTGCATAAGAAGGCAGCAGACACATCTATTGGGTCAAAAGGCCTCAACACTTCATTAACTACAGTTCAGTCTGGAAGAGGGGGAAAGAGGAGCACTCCACCCCCAAGTTCCTGTATCGGCACAAACAGTGCCAGTTCAGCATCACATGTGTGAGGAGCAGAGCTGACGGCCCCAAGACCTCTGTTGCCCTCCTTTATTCAGGCACATGGGGACAAGGCCTCTCCCCCAGTATGTGCATGTGAGGGGAGAGGAATTCTCCACCTGTTGCCGTAAAATGTTTCCATCCCTTCCTTGGTTTTGTTGCAGGTATTTGGGAAAGGCAGTACTTATTCTTGTATCTCTGATGGGGCAGAGTTAAGGCTGTGGTGTATTCTCCATGACATATGGTGTTAGATATTTTATTGGTTAGGTGTCTCTTTATGCATGGGGTGTAGAAGGTGGTGGTGCCTGTTGGTAGCCTATAACTTTGCATTTCTTTGGTTTGGGGGTTTATGTTGGGTAAAAAACAAAAACAAAAACCACTTTAATACACAGTACAAGACTCAGGCATAGAAAAGGTGCATAGAACTACTCATCCAGAGGCATAGCATGGCTTCCATATGTGGAGAGATTGGAAGGATTAACTTAGGAAGGAGACAATGAATGCATATGATAGAGGTATGTAAGATCATCAGTAATATGAAAAAAGTAAATAAAGAACCATTCTTTACTGTTTCTCATAACACAGGAACCAAGTGGGTACCTAATTAAATTAATAGGCAGCCAGATTTTAAACAAAAAATATAGTTACAGTACAGTAATTCTCTAATGTACAATTGACCTGTAGAACTCAGTGCCATTAGATGTTCTCAAGACAGTATTCTAGATAGGTTGCAGGGAAAAAAATAGAGGCTAGGGCAAATTTATGAAGCCTGGATCATCATCCGCTATCAGGCGGCATAGCCAAGGCGTGCAGCCTCATTCTTAGGGTACACCTAAACCTCTGCTGGGAGTGAACAATAGGGGACAGATCACTCCTTACTTGCCCTGTGGCTTCCTCAGGAGCATCCAGAACTTTTAATTTCAGGAGACAGGGTGTTTGGTTAGACGGGCCATCGGTCTGACCCCAACATAACAGTTCTTACACTTTTGTGTATTGGTATTAATGTCCCAGGAGATAGCGCTACTCGGTTCTCTTTGCAGGATGTCTCTTATCCTCTGAACAAATGACATCATTTGATAACATTTGACATAATTTGCTAAGACTTTCAACAATAAATCATACAGCTTTCTGTTTAGAATAGGTATCTGTATACTAATTATAGCTATCCAGAGAGAGATGCAAATCATTCACCTAAGTTAAGTATAAACATGAATGTATTTTGAATTTAGTCACGTGCCTGAGGTTTTAACAGTGGTTGTGCACTCAGAGGTATAGATATGCATGTACGGTCCTGATATTAGTGTACTTACTTGATACTAAGACAGGCATAAACTGCTTCTGAGTTAAGTCACTGAGAGGGAACGAGGTAGTTGAGTGCCTTCATTTTGAAAAGGCCAGGTCATAGACCATCAGGAGACGTCAGATATACAAGAAGCAATACCAATAACAATTTGTTTCTGCAAAAGTGACATTTTTCCAATTTGAGTCCAGCATTATTCACAAACATGAGCTGTTCCCTCAGGCGCTTAAAATGTTGGTCTGAGTTGGATGACAAACCAGTGGCATCATCTAAATAAAAATACAGTTCGACTTTAGTAAATTAATTGTGACAAGAGTAAATTGAATAATCTCAGGAAGATGGCAGATGTGTTGCTTGTGCCAGATGGCTTTCTTTGTGCCACTAGTGTGGTCCGCAACAAGAATTGAAAGAAGTTCATTGTTACAACTTTTTTTGTTTTGTTATATTACACCTGGCACTACTGCACATCATGAATGACATACTCTCATCAGTGGGTTCCTGGGAGAGTGCAGAAGCTCATATTAGCTGCTGTTCTAAAAGTATAATCAGTAATAAATTAGAGTGCCATCTAGCTAATAAATGGTAAAATACAGGTGTAAACTGGACTAATTTGTTGTATCCTACCATAGATTGTTCATCTACTCCTCTGCAATGCCACCTTTTTTTTATTCTGTCGGAAGTGAAGTTGGAAATTTAAAACTTGTCGGTCATATCTTTTTTTCCTTCCTCTTGAAATTTCATTGTTTCATGCAGGACCTTAGCCAGGAATGCTCAAAAAATTATTTCAAGAAGAGAAGCATTTTAACAGACCCGAAACAGGGGGGTGGGGGGTTGTTGTTGCCCTATAGCTTGACCTATAGATTGTTTGTCTCAATAGGATCAATCCCAAGCCCCACGGACCAGCGCACGCAGCTCATACGCTGGGCGTATGCAGCATGCACGCACATATGCACATGCAAATTGCTCACATCCCTGGCACAGGGCCCGCAGCCCACATGCAAATCACATGGTGTCACCCACAGGGATTAGGATTGTGACCACTGGCTGCAATGGGCCTGAAAATATGGCTGGGACAATGGAAAACTAAGTAAAATAGATTAACAAAAATAACAGAGCAATAACAATGAGTTTTTGCCTCCCCGCCCCAAAGTCCTGGAGCACTATTCTATGCTAGATTCTCTGCTCCTGGACTTGTAGTGGAGCATGTCCTCATCCTAAAATGACTTTCTAGCATACTTTGTTGACTGATGTTTTCACCCTACTTTGCTTTTGCACAGATACAACTTTACAGATATCATGATTTTCATTTTTCAAATGGGACAGTGAGACACAAGAGAGAAGCAACTTGCTAGAGGTTACATGGATTGTCAGTGACAGAACAGAGAAATAGGATACAGATCTTATTTTTTTCAGTCTTGTTCTGATTGCTGCTCCTGGTGTTCTTCCGATATCTTTAGCTGAGCAGTCGTATGCTAAAATTGCACTACTGCTCCATAGACTTAAGACATTTCCTCATAGCATTCCCCCCAGCAGGGGAATCCAACAGAAGGTAAAGAAAGCAGGTGCAGATTGGCCTAAATTTTCTTGCACCAAAAGTCCAACAACCATTTGCCACAGCATCCTGCCACTATGCTCAGTGGGGCAGCTGACATCTGCTGAACTCCATGCCAATGTCTCCCACCAGTGGAGTGTTGTGAGAAAGTACCATTTGGGCACATTTTCATGGCATTTCCTGAGTGGGGAACTGACCAGGAGCATGGCTTCCATTGTGTTAAGAAGTTTGCAAACTGTGGAAACATTCTGTGCCTCCCAAACTCTCTCCACATAAAACTTTGTCGTGGAGGAAGCTGGCATGAGCTGTCCTCTGTGTCAGCTCCCCACTCAGGAGGAATGTTGTGTGACTGGACCCTCACAGAGCACTCGTTAGAGTGTGTTGTGGGGTAAGCCCCTATTCTGCATTTTGTACGAAATCTGAATGGTTTTCTATGCTTTTTGATAATCCCTTGTTCTTTGCGACCTGAGATCAGGGGTAGGCCAATGAAATGCAGGGAAATCCATGTCTATGTAAAGGCCATTGCTACAGGACAAGGCAGATTAAAGAACAGGTGTTCGAATCGCAAGGAGAAAGGGTGCGGTGTAACTGAGCCCTACGACACTTTCTAGACTGGGCCTAGGAAGAGACAACCTTTGTTTTTTATTCTACTTTGTCCAGCTAAAATAATATCTGCTTCATTTTACTGTACACTCAGTATTCACAAAGCAGATGTATGTGACATTTTGGTGTCAAAGGGATTGCTTCTAATTTGAAAGGATAATAGCAAAATAAAATAGGGTAGTCTGTGGGGTTGAGAAGAACAAAGAATGTGAAGTCTTCTGTGAGCACAATTTGTCATCCTGAGGGCTGGCAATATCAATGACTTGATTCTGATGGGAACTACTTTATTCTGCACTCACTAAATTTAGGTCCGCCTCTAAAAGAGAGGCGCTCTTTTCCTTGGTGTATGAACTGATAGAATTCATCTTTGATTAACCAATAAATGTTAAAAAGCATCCATTATCTCTGAAAGGTGACCTAGGATGCAGATAATAGGTGAAAAAACTGAGGCCACTTTTAGACGATCACGGCGGCGCCCGCGCTTGTTTTTCAAAACTACCGGGAGGCGGGTTTACACGGGACACCGCCACTGATTATGCGCATGTGTGGGTGCCGCACATCCATTTCCAGCCGCGAGCTGACCGGGTCGCCGATCGAGGGGTGGACATATGTGGCTGGAAATGGTCGTGCATCTCCCACACATGCGCATAATCGGCAGCGGTGTCACGTGTAAACCCGCCTCCCAGTAGTTTTGAAAAACAACCGCCGTGATCGTCTAAAAGCGATCGCCTAAGAGCTAGCTGAAGTAGTTTCAACTAGCAGTACAGACGCAGACTACTCTATTGGTGCTATATGGCGAGGGTGCTATTGGCGTTTGCCGAGGGAGATGGGTGAGGGGGGGTTATTATTTTTGGGAGGGAGGTTTAAATGTGTTTAAACTGACATCCCTCTCCCCACTGCAGGGGAGGCTGTGTTTACAATTGTTTGTTTTTGCCCCTTTTTTGTTGTTTTATTATATATTATATAATTTTATATATTATATATTTTATATTGTAAGCCACCCTGGGCTGCCTTTGGTAGGAAGGGTGGGGTAATAAGTTTTTAAAATAAAATAAAATAAATAAATATAAATATGGGCATTCAAACATCACAGCTGCTTCCTCTTCCCCTTCATAGCAGGGTCCCTCACAGCAGTACCATGATCATGGTTTGCCAGATGTGAGCATTCTTTGAAATGGCGTGTATCTTTCACATAATAGCCCCAAGAGGATTCATTCTAAGGCACCCTGGTTGGGTCTCTACAAAAGATCACTTCAGATTTGCTAAGCAGTAGATCCAATCAGATTGCTACCAGATGGTGACTCCAAGGCAATTTCATGGTGAGAGTCGATGGGGCAGTGATGACATCTTAATGCAACCTATTTTTATCTACCACCTGTACTAACTTCGGAAAGGAAGAAAACTAAACAGAAGGGATTTCTGCTTAAGATAATGTTGCTCCCTCTACCCCAAGTGGTGGGAACTTTCCAGGGATCCTTTTCTGAAGTTGGTTTCCTTTTGAGGAGAAAGGGGGACTGAAGGCTTGTGGTGTACATCAAAATCTGTTTGTTTACAGATTTGCAGGTCTAGGAGTAGATGGGAACCTGCAGTGCTCTCTCAAACATTGCTGCAACCCCCAAAGTCCAACAATACATTACTCAAAAGCTGCTGCTGTCTCTGAATCTCTCTTCGCAGCAGTCCAGCACTACAAGGGTTCCCTGAGACACACTCTCGGGCTACCATCTTTCCTCAGGACTTCTCAGCCTGTAGCTCTCCCTAGCAACTCTGTTCTGCCGCTCTCAAAACACCACATCATTTAATGTAACTTCGCATATACCTAATAAAGAACTAAATCGTCCTGCTTACCCCTACCCAGCATTATATTCCAAGAAAGGTTGGGCACCAGAATTCATCTTTCCAATGATACAACAATATATTGAAAGGGTTTAGCCTTTTGAATGCTATTTTGTGCAGATGGTTCTCAAAGGAAAAAAAAAAGAAAGGCAGTAGCGAATACTTGGATCCAAATACTGAAATGAATCAAAGTTCAGAGAAATGTTTTGAGCCTATTCCACATTATACAATGTGATTTCTTAGACGAGAGGCTCATAATAGCAAGAGCCCTAGATGTTAAAGCACTTTCAGAAAGGTGTGTTAGCATCATAGTGTTGGGAGCACATGACTGAGACAGAAGGGGATTCTTTCACCCAGAGTTTCCTCCCGCCGCCCCCCATGTTTCGAGTTCCAAATCCCCTTCAGTTCTCCCCCCGCCACCCGCCCCGCTAGCCAGTGCCGCCTTGGGGCGGGTGCCCCCAAACGGTCAAGAGACAAAACCCCCTTTAATCTTACCCCACACCACACTCCGTCTCTCCCAGCAGAGCCGCCGCTGCTGCCAGTGCCGTCCGTCACTCAGTGCCTTCGTTCCCAATTCCTGTGCGCTTTAGCTTGCCTGCCTCGTGTGCCTCTTGAGACTGGATGCCGACGCATGCGCAATGAATTCCAGCACAGCACATTGCGTCAGGGAGGCGGGGCTTGTACTTCGGCAGCCCAACCAGCAGGCAGCGCAGTGAGGCATGTGGGGCGGGCCTGGCGGGCGAGGGGGGGTCACCGCCCTTTGGTCATCTGGGGGGGTGGACCCAGCCAGGGCCAGGCCCCCCCAAAATTTAAATTTTTTAAAAAATCAGGGACAGCTGGCTTAGCTATGATAGAGATAGGTGGCCGGGCGGGCTCATGGGCCCCCAGCCACGGTGGGCCCCAGGACAAATGTCCCGCTTGTCCCTATGGTAGCTACGCCCTTGTCTTCTTGCAAGACTGAGGTGCACTGGCAGAAGAAACAGAAGGGATAGAGGTTTGAGGCGGAGCTGCAGAGCCTATCCAAGCAATGCCATCCTCTTTCTATCTAGTTTTTAATAGTTAATAGAAAATACTATACAATGATTCTTGTCAGTTTCTTTGGGGGAAAAATATATGATAGTGAGACTAAAATGTTCTCATTCTCAGACTGCTGCTGCAAGACAGCAGTTTAGTCAAAAATTGAACAAAATTAATTTAAACAAAAATTAGTTTTAAAAAGAGCATTCTCGCAATCTTATACCCACACTTGACTGTAGTTAAATTAACTAGTTTTTGAAACCTCTTTAAACCTTATTTCAAACACTTACAGGAAATATGAGGAATGGAACCCATTCCTTATTTTTATGAGTACAGGTAGCAGCTGTGTATGTTCCTTTTCCAGCTGTTGCAGGTTAACACAGCTGCTCTCTTTCAATAGAGGAGGTAGCAAGGTCACTTGCAGCTTAGCTCCTCTGAAATTCAGAGCCTTATGGAACACAATTGCATGAGTAAAACCTGGAGTAAAAGGTCCAACTAGCCACTTTGTGCTGATTAAGTTGTAACTGGGCTACAGTAGGTTTTGGCAGGCTTATGAAATGCTAGGAATGGAAATAGGGTGTGCCAACATTTTAGCTGTCAGCAGTATTTGAATCACATAGTGGACTGAACCTACACTGGTTCACTACAGAATGGATACGAGAATGGAAAATTGAACAACATACATACATTGAACAACTAATCAATGTAAGCTAGTCTATCTATATTTTACACTGCAAGAGCATGAGAAATATGAAAATGAAACTGCTTGTAAAACATGGATCAAAATGTAGAAAGGAGAGAACTAGGTACATATCGTGGGATTCTATGTTAAAATATGTTTAATAGCTGGATAAAAGCTGCTAATTTTTCTAGAAAACAAATTCACAAACTATCAACTAGCAAGCAAAGTCTAGGATGGACTAAAAGGAACAAGAAGCTTGTAATGCTGATGGAATAAACTTTCATTTGTTCATTTCATCTCTGTAGAATATAAACACAATATATACATAGAGGCAGCAGGGTGTAGGTACAGTGGGTGCTTTTAGATGGATGGGCTGCCCTGCCAGCCTGCTTCACCCCTGAGTGAACCATCTGTGTAAAGGCATCCTGCTAGAAGTGCAGGCAGAGCAGACTGTTCCTGCTCCACAGTAGCCCCTGTGGCAGCACACCGGAACATCCCAGAGCACAACTGGAAGAGTGGTCTGGCCAAACCTGGGGCACTGGGCCAAAGCAGAGCAGCAATCTGTCTGATGTGCGGACCCATGCTGCTGCTCTGCTTCCATCTGGCCGTTGCCCCAGGCAAAAGTCCCTGTCGCCGGCGCAATGGCACCGACGGGAAAACTGTCACACCCAAATTTGCAAGAAGGAGGCACAGGGAGGGGGAGCTTCTGCAGGGGGGGGGCTGCTTAGGAAGCCTCCCTGCGTGCATTAGGGTTGCCAGGGCAATCTCCCTGGAAAGTGTGCGCAGTAAAGGCGCTGTGGGGGATTGGAGGCCTGGCCCGTGTAGGAGGGGCGGGATGCCTGGGAGCCGCTGGGAGCGGCATCGCAAAGGCGGCGTGCAGACGAGTCAGCCCTATCCACCTCCCCTCTAGCACTGTGGTATTTACAGGTTGCTGTTACCGGGACCGAGGAGGAATTTTGGCGGGTAGCCTTCTTAGTAAGGGTCGCTTGTTTTGCCACCTTTGCAGTGCAAAGTAGGTTAGATAGGTTTTCATTCGGCATAATTAGTTTGATTAAAATAGTATACTAATTCGGTCGATTATTACATTTGGCGTCAAGCTGACTTTTATTGGCTATCTAATTGGTGTATTAAATAGGGTAATTTGATTTGATGAGTTGATGATGATGTGAAGAATTTCGCATCATTCGGGATATGTCAAATTGAGATAAAGTTTTGTGGTATACAATTGTAGCACTCTGCAGGGGTCCGGTATGCTATTGTAGGATAAATAGGTAGGAATTAGGATATTAAGAGTCATCTCCTTAAGAGATGGGGAGGTGATACCCAGTGTAATGCAGGGCACAGAATGCACTGGGGTCATGCCCCTGAGAGGGGTGCCTTAGCCGGGTTAGTAGGGGCATGCACTGTCTCCATACCTTGCGGGCACTTAACTCCTTACTCATGCCCAGAGTTGGGACTGCCCCACCTTCGGCCATGGCCACCACGCTGTCCAAGTGGGGGATGATTACTGTTAGAGGTGCTGGCACTGGAAGGCACATCCAGGGCAGTACTGGAGTTAATAAGTTATGTTAGATAACTACCATACTGGACCCAAATTGCTTAGTGCAATTATCCACCGGCCTTGTTTGGTTTTGATAATTGGAAATTAAAGAGTGTGGTCAGTTTTAACCCAACTACTGTCTCTGTGTCTCATTCTGGGGGTGCATCGACAACCATAGCATTGCGAATGCTCTAGCCCAAAACTCTGTAGTGGTGGGGGACCTCAGGCCGGGGAACCTGCTGGGTCCATCTGATCCAGACCCAGGCAGATGTGAGAGCAGAACAGCTCTGCGGGTGGGCAGCCGTGCATCCATCTGAAAACACCCGATGTTTTGTAACATCCGGAAGTTTTAAAAGTTTAAAATAGCCATCTAAAGTAATTATATAGCTCCAGCACAATTAACTGCAGACACAAATCTGTTGAATTCAGTAGGGTTGTGTTAATTTATACTAATAGAAAACTTGATCTTTGGTTGGCATTGCTGAGCAAACAAAATCCATGTTATAGAAGTGCAGATATTTTGGAATTCCTTTTTTAAGTTGGTCTCATTGTATTGGATAGATCTGTGTTTTATGATCTTTGAATTCTATCTTCCAACTGTATTGGACATCTGCTTCTAATAAAGTTTAATAAAGCTTACTTAAGGCCCTTACAAATTAACAGTGAAACTTTAAAGGTACTGTACATACAAAAATAACACTGTAATAAAAGGTAATGGGTTGGGAAACTACTTTCAGGACTCCATAGCTTTTTTCATTTTGAATTTTCAATAAGCATGGTAAATGTATTCTTTGACAGAAGCACTTCCTCTGACCAATGGTTTTTTTCTTCCTTCTTTATCTGTCTTTTTCAGGATACTAAAGCAGAGTGCAGTACTTGTGTAGAAACAGAGGACAGAAAAGTAAGTGATTAATTTTAATGTCATTTTTCTTAATATGTATTACTGATTGTTTTATTTTTATTTTCTTTAAATCAGTATCTCTCCTAATAGCATCATATTACCTTTTTTTTTAAAAAAAAAGGAAGCATTTCTTAAATTTGTGTTTGGTTAAGTAAGTGCATTTTCAACATTTTTGTGCAGAAACATTGGCAAAAATATGTTCAGGACATGGAAATATAGTTTCTTTCTTATGTAGACCCTGTTTTGCTTTTAATGTACGCAACTGAATACATTTTTTGAACTTTGCAGAGGGAAATCAGAAATATCTTTTTTATATATCAGATAATAGAAACAATTTCTAAAATGTCTGGCGAAAAATGTTCTTTACAGCTTAAACTGGCGATGTGGGATAAGTGTTGCCTTCTTAAAGTCTCCCCTTATTTAATAATCAAAGAAATGATTATATGTTAATTATTCTCTCTCCTCTTTTGGCAAACCCTTAAAAATCGTTCTTCAGAATAGTTATTTTCATACTTATTATGGTTCGTTTTAAATGGAGTCAAGAGAGACTCTCTTTTGTTAAAACTTAATACCAAAGTTGTGTTTCTTGGTACCAGACATTTAAGGACCATTATTTACCAACGTTTGATTTTATTTAATAATGATTTTTTTTAAAAAAAATGTTGAGTTTTGGCTTTCCTTGTCTAGAAATAAAGGAAGATTTTTTTCGGGTTGAAACATTATTAGCATGACCCTGTTTTGTTTTGTTTTGTTTTGTTTTGTTTTGTTTTGTTTTTTAAAAAAACTTTCTGTATCAGCAACATTTTATTCCTTAGTGCTGAAAGATGCTGTGGGGAATGCAGATACATTGCACATTTCCATTGATATGCTTTCTACACATTGGGGCCCTACGGATCCTGCCCTATGGATCCTGCATGCAGTCACAATGTGCAAGCGGTTTATATGCAGCACAATGTGCCCGCAATAGTGGTTCATGTGCACGTGGCTACGCATGGGGTCCACAGGGTATGGGATTGGTCCCAGTGTGTGTGTTTTTACTTTCAAAAATAAGTAACAAATTATTATTAACTAACAAAGCTCTCCATTGGTTGCAGGTAGCTGCTGTTGCTGGGCCTGCTTTAGGGGTGCAGGGTTTATTTGTTGTTTTGTTGGTTTCAAAGGTTGTTTAAAATTGTTTTTCGGTTGGTTGGCTTGTGGGTGGATGGGAAGGGTTGTGGGTAGGAAGAGTTTGGGATGGGAGGGAGTGCCCTGGCTCCCCTGTGAGAGGGAGGTACAGGCATGGGGTAGAGGGTGGGAGGGATTGTCCTGGTCCCCTTGTGAGGGGGGGAATGGAAGGGGAGAGTTTGAGTGCCATAGCCCTCTGTGACTGGGTGGGGTATGGGCATGGGGGAGAACTGTGGGAGGGAGTGCCATGGCCCCACTGTGAGAGGGGAGATATGGGCATGGGGTAATGGGGTGGTGGAGTTTTTGTGGGTTGGAATGATTATTATTATTTTAATTGGGTTTTTTAATTTGTGTAATTTTTAACTGGTTTTTGTCTTTTCATATTATTTTTATGTTCTGTAGTCCCTTGGGAGCAGAGCAGGATATAAATCCAAACTATTAATTATTACCCTAGTTACGTTCAATAAGACCTCTACCCTGCTAAACATACAAAAACAAACTTTTGGAGGGGGAAAACATTTTTTTAAAGAATTGGGATATTTCCCTTTAAACAATATTTTAATGGTTTTTTTTTTTAAAAAAGGGTAATTGATACAGTATTTCTTAAGTTTCATACAGCTTTGTCAGCTAATATTTGTTATGTGTATTATACAACGTAGAACTACAGTTTATGCTGTAGTGTGATACATCATAGTGCAATTCATTTGCTTTGCTGCAAAAAATGTGGAGAGTACTGGTTCCTCAATAGTGCAGTGAAAAAATCCTGGTGCCAGGTAAATAAGTCACAAATCTTTGAGATTTATTTAATATGCTTATAGAATTAATAGTCAATGTTTAAAAGTTAGAATTATGTAAGTACTCAAGTAATGCAGCTGAAGGACACGACTATTTCCAGGTAAACACAGAGAGAATCAAGTATTTAATACTGGTAAATACTGAGCATAGTAATGCTGACCTTACATTGTTGTGGTACAATCGCCAGGCTCTGTTCACTTCTCAAAGTTAAGCAAATTGGCAGCTTTCAAATTGCTTCTGAATGGTTTTCTACATTATGCATTGGTTTCTATATCAGTGCTTCAAAATGCCTTTTAGATTTCATTTTGTGATGCTACATTTGAGCAAAATGAGCCAGTGTTCACATAGATAAAAGAAGAGTGTCTGTGAGCTATAGCTATGTAGTTTTGCAGATTAAAATATATTTTCATTACTGCAGATAAAATATATTTTTAAGATGTCCTTGTGGCTGTTAGTATTTTGAAGGGCCTTTTTTTGTCTGTTTTAAATTTAAATTTATTCTCAATAAAATTCCATACTTTCAATTTTGATTAATTTTTTTTCTTTTTACATTGCTGATTTTAAGTCTGCCTGAAACTCCAACCGTGTACAGCAAGGTGCTTCCTATTATGGCAGCGATAAAACATATTCAGCACGCATGACACATCCAAATGTTTCCTCCTTCCTGTTCGACCTCTAAAGTCTTTGTTGTCCTTTGCTTAGCACCTGCATCTAGCCAGATGGATGGATGAACAGGTTTATGTGCAGTCATCATTAAACACTTCATTGACTTAGTAGCTAGCTCCCTCATATGGCCATAAAGGTCTCAAATAGTCTCTGCACCCGGTTTCACAGATGGGCCTACACCACTTATTCAGGGGCAGAATTTATGCACCATCATCCATTTATGCAATAGAAATAAAATAGCTAAATATGTTTTGAGAAAAATCATTTTAAAAAGGCTTAAGTCAGTTTGTAATGAAGATTTCCTTTTGCAGTATAGCAATAGTATTCTTTTGGGGGAGGATATTTGCATTAAGAATGTGGTTAATATAGTTCACATAGTCTTTCCATCTAAAACAGCCCTCTATATATGTAATAATTTATTGAAAACATTGTTACAAAAGTTCAATTTTTAATTTTTTTTTCAATACTTTTATTGAGTAAGTTGCTTATTTTATTTTATTCTTTTATGTAGTTACAAAAGTTTATGATCAAGCTATGAAAAAATATGTCCAGGATGGGCAAGTTCCCAAGCCCAAAAGTCACACACCAATTTTTTCCTCTCTCTAAGAGCCACAGTACACATTACATTGATGACTTCCCTCCACTCACATGAGAGCTCTGGCTCCGAGGCAGTCTGGTAGACTGGGTTCTCCAGTCAGCAGAAGTAGCAGCACAGGATGTGCTCCCCAGATTCTATGAGGTTCTAGTGGCTGAAATGGTAGCTCAGCTTCTTTGCTCCTGAAGGAACTGCATGGATATGCCACCAGGTAGCCACTTCCAGTGAGAGCTGCAATACAGGAGTCCAAGAGCCACATGCGGCTCTTGAGTCACCAAATAAATGTAAGCAAGGGGTTGCTGAGAGCAGGATTTTACCCCAGTAATATTGTTGCTGATACTAGTAATGCCTGCGATCTGGCCTCGCTTGGCTACACCACGTAGCAGCACCAGTGGTAACAAAGATATGGGGCATCATACACCGGCGTATGATGCGCCCGATCCAACTAACCGGTGGGTGGGCTGAACGCAATAACAGCACAAGGAACCTTCGTGCCGACAACAGCCCAGCATAGTCATAGCCCCACCCCCACCCCACACACACACAACAGCAGACACACCTGAAAACCGGGAGACCAGCAAAGGGGACCGGTAATGTAATAAGGATTTGCAATAAGAGCAGCACATCCCAGTTCACAGTGCAAGGCTGACAGGGTGCAGACAGGCAAGAGGCCATTCTGTGGTGTGTGGACGAGGCTCGTCCTGCCAATGAGAAGGCATGCACCCAAGCAACAAACTCCATGGGAAGTGGCTACAGCATAGTGGACTCCAGCCACAGCCCTGGCCAGAAGGGCCAGGTGTGCTGGACTTGGCTGCTGACCATGCTTGCTCCTACTCTAAGCAGGCGCAGGTTTGCGCTGGTGGTTATGTTGCCCCATGGGGCTTTCTGTCCTTCTGGACCCAGTGTTGTTTCCCTTTCCTGCAGCCCTGTTCCCAGCACTGTTTTGTTACAATGTTGCAGTAGCATATTGCTGCTTGTGCTGCCTGGGGGAGCTGCCAGCATAGGGGGCATTCCTCTTCCTGCGGCTTGTGAGCGTGGCTTCTGCACTAGCGTTAGACTACCACCAGCGCCCTGCCACTAGGCTTTTGTCTTGAGTGGCTTGCCCCATGGTCTATGCCGGCGCTCACGCTCAGTTGCACTGACCGGACCATGGCACAGCTGACTAGGCTGACGCACGCCCGACTGAATCACAGTCAATATATTTTGGAAATGTTCTTGAGCAATAGCTAGATTTAACAGAAGGAAACCAGAACTGTTTGTATTGATCTGGAAATCTTGGATTTACAGGCAATCACACTGCATTGTTTTATAATGAGGAAAAGTACTTGGCAAAAAACAAACAAACAAAAAATACCTATATCCCAAGAAAGGACAAAGGCTGCATTATTCACACAACCACTTGCTCCCGCCTTTTCAGTTTCTCCCTAGAGATTGTAATTTTGTTTTTAAAATGTTCCCACATTCTCTTCCTCCTTTTTAAAAATCCTCCCTTTTGTCATGGATGCTGCCAGGAATCCCACATTGCTCTGGCTTCTATGGGGCAGGCAGACCAACAGCTGGATTAAGCACTTCATACAATACAAGAAATGTGAGTGAGGTGTTTAGAATGATTGTCAAACTTTGCTTTCCGACTTAACATTTTTCAAGTCAATGCACATTACACCTTGGCCATTTTTAGATGAGCAGGCGTCTTTTTCTAAAAGTGAATTTTTAAACCCGCTAGATTCCCCCACTTGTCTAAAAACAGCCCTAGTGTGTCTTTTAACCTAATCCTTTCAAAAGTTAACAAAATGAAGCCGATGAAGGGTTTTCCCCGTACTAATTGTATCATCTGAATGAAGCCTAGGTCTTTGGCTTATTTTAAATCTGCTTTATGTTATTACATATGCATCATTCATATATAGTTGCAGAAAGTTTTAGAAAAATTTCTTTCAACGTGGAGATTCTAAACTGTTCTTAATTCATATACATAATAGCTCAGTTAAAGACTTGGATCAAAAATTTTACCCAGGTGGCTAAAACTGGATTTGGATTGATAACTATGGGCATTTTCAGACAAGACACTCCCCACCCAACTTGCACCCACTATACATGTTACAGGGCACCCATACAGCAACACTACAGCTCTGCAACATGTATATGGGTCAGTGGTGGGTGCAGAGTGTTTTGTCTGAAATGCCCATTATTTATGGTGAGCCCTGATTTTTCACAGGTGCTTAATCACTCACAGCTTCGTACTAAATAAGTGGTATAAGAAACACCTAAAAACTAGGTTGCTCCTGTTTGGTGCCTTGATTCTGCAAAGTTTTTAACATGTGCTTCCACGGGACTGTCTACAGGCTTAAAATGAAGTACTTGCTGAAACAGGGTATGAGTATAGTTTGGGGAGCCTAGCTCTAGGTATCTGTTTTTGAAAAAGTATGAGCTTAGGCTCATAGTCCTAAAATATAGCAATGCTTCAGCTTGATGTTTCATTTTTAATATGATAATATGAATGGTGGCTTATTAAATTAGAAATTACAATTGGGGTGGGGAACCTCAGGCCTGGAGACCAGCTACAGACCACAGCTAGTTATATTTGGCCCCTTTCAAGTTCCTGGATCTGGCCCCTGGGTCTAGTTTCTACCCCCAAGCGCCGAAAGACTGAATTCAGGGCAAGGAAATAGGAAGGAGGGCATATTAAACACAAGAAAAGGGGACTGATTCGTGGCAACCTCCTCTTCCTGAGTGCATCCTTAGGGACCTGTGTCCACAACATCTATGTGGCCCACACAGCTTGTACTAATTTTCAAAGTGGCCCCAGGGAGCAACAGTTCAGTGGCCCACTCCTGAACATCTTTCCATTTCACTTGTATAATTATCATGGAATGGGATGAAAGGGTCATTCTATAGCCCATCTTTTAATTAAAATGTCCTCGCTCTCATGCTTCATGACTGAAATTAAATACCTGCACCATTTTTGTTGGATATTCATCAAATCTCCTAACTCAGTTCTCCATTAGATGCCATGATTTTAGACATTAGTGGGATTTATTTTATTGGGAAAGGAGGTCCCAATACTGGATGAGTTCTAATGATAAATATTTCTCTTTTTGGTGGGTTTGATATGGATATTTTGACAGCCATCATAAGAGATATAAAAGACAGGATTATTTAAATATAGATATGTTTTCCAGTGAGTGGTTTGGGTCAAGGCTCACACATGTTCATATTATATATGGGTTAATTAATAATTTAATTTGGTGTACAAGTGTGTTATCTGTTCTGATCCTACTTTCCCCTGCAACACTGTAAATCAATGGTGTGGAATCAAATCCATCCCACAGCTGTTTTTATTGTGCTCTTTTCTAATTTCTGGATGTAGCCCATGGATCCATTCCCTACCCTCAGAGTGTACCTTTGAAAGAGTGAACTATGGGGAAGGGAGCAGAGATTGAGGGCAGGCACTCAAGAATAAGAATCCATGGCATAGATCCATGATATGGAGCCTCCCTTTTCTTCCCCCATCTAAAGCACACTCCTTAAACACACCCACTCCGAACTCTGATCTTGCCCACAGAGCTTGAGCTTCTTTTCAAAGTGGCACAATAGAAGAAAAAGGCTCCCCACCACTGTTGTAAAACAAGAGTCACTCATTTGAGCACTGGAGACACACCAATTGTTAACGTGGTATGACTGGCTAGAATCCAGTCCAAACACCAGAAAGAAAATGTGGATAGCATTCCGCTTGTATTGCCTTTAATACTAGCTAACTTTCTGTGAACATTTCCAGTTTTATTTATCTTTGCATCTAATACTGTTTACTCCAAACTGTTGACAGAAGGTACAGATTGTCTAGCACACTCATGGGTCTTCTCCTTGGCACAGGTGTTTGGGTATCTACCTATCTGAAGAGTGTTTCACATTATAGCATTATTGTACTGCACTGTGTTAAGCTTTATTGGTCTGGCTCATTTCCTGTTTTTCAGATAAATCTGCAGTGCAAAATTTAATTTTTTTCCCATGACATGCTTATGGCAGAGGGAATGATGTTCCCTGTCGTATTGGGTTGGATCAGCCTCAAAGATAAAGAAGTTAAGTAGCAAGGGTGACTTTTCAATTGTTACCACTAGGTTACCATGTGTCACCAAGTAGTGCTTTGTAGTTTTTGAGCAAGATTTGTATGGTCAGAAAGCTGTTGAATGTTTATTCAAATTTTGCTTGGGATGCAATAACTTCCACGCCCATTGCACTCAGCAGTCAGTTTCCGCACACCCCTACTTCCACACTTTCAAAAATACATTATTCCACATTGGGGCGGTGCGCGTTGCAGGGCACCAGGAGCATTGCCCCTCCTGGCCTGATCCATCTCTGCACACTCTTCATGCTTTTAAAATGAAAGGGGAAAAAAAACTCACCTGAATCCAAAAGGCACTGAGGCGGAGGGGGGGAGCCAGCAACCCACTCCAGACTTGCTCTGAGTCCTCCAGTTCAGCAATCAGCTGAGTGCCCAGTGTTGTTGTTGTGCCTCCCTGGACACATGTGCAGGCAGGAGCTGAGGGAGTGGGGGCCAGTGCCTCCTGCTGTGCCTTCTCTAAGGAGTCCCTTAAGGGACAAAACTTTACAAAAGCGATTTGGGCAGCTGGTCTTAGATCCCATGCTGCCTGAATGGGGAAAAGTACTTTGCTTTTCCCATCAGTGGGGGCAGTGTTCCACAGAGCCCTATGGGCTGCTGTGGAACATGCTCTCTAGACTGGAGACTCAAATGCCCAGGCAGTGTGTACATGTGCACAGCTGCTACTGCTGAGGGCTCAGACTGCCTGCCTGTACCCCCACCCCATAGGGTGGGGTTAGAAGAGAGCTCTCCTCATTTGGCATGCTGGTGGTCTGCACCATTTTGGTGGAGAGAGAGTGCTGACTGGCCTGGCTTGTTTGTGCCTTTGTTACCCCATGCTGTTGCTGGACCTGTATCAGACACATCCCCATTGGTGAGTTAGTTATTTTTAGTTATTTTGCTGGGAAACACTGGTGAGAAAGAGGCTTGGGGGGCTAGAGAATGGGACTTTGGGGGGCTGCTTGAGGGGGGAGAGAATGGGGCTTCTGGGGACTGATTGGGGGAGAGATAATGGAGTTTCTGGGGGCTGATTGGGGGAGAGAATGGGGTTTTGGGGGGCTGATTGGGGGAGGGAGAATGGGGCTTCTGGGGGGGAGAGAATGGGGCTGTAACAGTGAAGCATGTTTTGGGGGACAAGTGGAATTCCTCGCTGCTGCTTTTGTGGTGTGCTAAGACTTCACATAATATGGATCAGTTGGTTTAAGATCTGGTTTACTTTTGCTTGTTCTGAGTTCGTGTTTGCATGAGCACTGCTAGTTTCCCCCGCTCCTCTCCCAAACTCCTCAAACATGTGCAAAGGCTGTGGCCATTTTCTGGTGCCCCCACTGGGCATGGCTACCTTTGGTTAAAATTGGTGTCTTTCTTGGCTGTTTTTGATGTAAACCGTCTGCTTTCTATTTCACAGGTGGGGGACCTAGGGGTTTGGATGGAAGGGTTTCTAATCTTTGTGGAAATTTTCCTTGCATTGTAAAATGACCCCACCCTTTGAAGTTTGGTGGGATGTTGTGGCAGGCTTTTTCACTAATGGCTAGTCCTTGCATGACTGCTCCATGTTTAGTTGCAGCAGAAAGTACCTCTTACATTGCAACAGAGCTTTGCAGCATGTTTTGGGGAACAAGTGGAAATCCCCACTGCTGCTTTTATGGTGTGCTAAGGACTGCACATAACATTGTTGCCTTAAGATGGTTTGCTTTGCTTGCTCTGTGTTTGCATGATGCATTTCTGCTTTTCTTCTCCTCTCCCAAGCATAAGTAGAGAGGCCATTTTGTAAATTTGTGGGTCTACTGGTCATGGCTACTCTTTTTTTTTAAATGGTCCCTTCTCTATTTCACTGCTGCTCCCTGATGGAAAGGAGTTTGTGGCCTCTCTGCTTGTGACTATGTGATTTTGAGCATCTTGCCTGGGGTTTTTGTTGAGAAACAGAAATGCATTGTTTAAATTTTGATGGGGCTGGTTTGGTGCCAACAGAGGTCTGTAACTGGCCAAACTTTTTTAAAAGGCCTGTGTGCTTGGACAGACATTTTGCTGACAGGGATGCGGTGTAGTTACTGGGGATGCTGGTCTCGATGGGCCTGGTTTGGTGGCAGTGTAGCCCTGAAACTTGCCAAACTTCTTTAAAAAGGCCTCTTTGCTTGGACAGGTATTTTGGCTGTTGGGGATACAGTGTTGGTACTGGGGGTGCTGGTTTGGATGGGGAGTGTTTGGTTGCTATACAGGCCTGCAACTGCTCTCCTTGTAAACAGAGGAGAAAGTAGGTAGGAGCATGGCAGAAGAGAAGGCTGCAGACAACAAGGAGACCCCTTACTCTTCTCGTGCACCAAAACCAAACCCTTTTCCTCCTACATCTCCTCTGTTGCCTTTCTCTTCCCTTTCATTCTCTCTGAGAAGAGAATGAGAAGGATGTCATAAAAATCGAGGATTCGAGGGTTCAGGATAAAGGTAGGGGATGGCAATGTAATCTATTTTTGTAACCTGCTATGGTTAATTTGGACCTGGTGGGAAAGAGAGGGTGGATGGGACCCCAGTAAGAGGGCTCTCTATCCCCCAGTGGGAGTGCTTTACACAACAGCAAGGCGTTCCTAGCATTAACTAATGTAATGTCCATCAAGTGTTAACCTTGGGAACTCCTTGCTGCTGGGTTAAGCCACACCACTGGCCTACCACTACCCCTGGCTCCGGCCCCTAGCCTCACCAGCCCACTGGCAGCAAAGCTGCCGGCAGTAGCTTCAATCCACCCACTGCCCCACCAGCCTCAAAAACCACCAGCCACCACCGATTCCACCCTTGCCAACAATCTTTCCCAGTTCTGCAGTGCGGTGTGACATGATCCTATGCAAGCTGATCTGCCCCATTCTGATCAGCCAATAATCAAGGAGCAAACCAACCTCAACTACCCTGAAACTTTAGGGGTTGGAGGGACAGCCCACTAACCTGGCATAGGCACAGGTCTGCTTCCATGGAACTCTGCCGTACACTTATGCCCGCTCTTTAGTGCTTGGAAGAGGGGAAATATTTCTTTCTCTAGGGATTGGGGGCCCTGCCTTCAGCACATCCTGCCATAGGGCTCTGGTGTCTTCTCTCCTTCATCTTCCTTAACTTTCTGAATTGTTTTGGACTCTCTGAAAGAAAGAAAACTTACTCAAATGTATCATTCCAATGTAATATTTATTTATTTATTTTATTTTCATAATTTTTATACTGCCCTCCTCCTTCCCAATGGTGACTTACAATCCTATCAAATAAGAATATAAGCATAAATAAACTAAAATACAATACAGCAATAAATATCATTTTAAAACACAGACCTAACAAAAAAACCAGTCCCCAGAAAAGAAAGAAAAAAAGAACAAAGAAACTCCCACTATCCGTCCCCTTCACCGAATGCCTGGCGAAAGAGCCACTGTCTATGGAAGGAGGGGAGATCCGGGGAGAAATTAATCTCCTCTGGGAGGGAGCTCCACAACCGTGGTGTGGCCACCGAGATACAGTTCATGCTCCCATCTAGTGCCAGGGTAACGTTGGGCACAGCAGCCTACTACAGCTGCCACCAAACAGAATGTACTCTCTTTGCTCCAATGGTACAGCACACTTTGCTATCTCAAGTTCAAGCTTTGCTGACAGATCTCATGCTAGGATCATTACATAAATATTCCACAGGTTTATGTCTTTAGAACAGTACACTATTTGAATATAATTTCTTCTTATAACAGTCATTAGAATCTCTGTTACTTTTTCAAAGTCCCAAAGAGTTGAAAGAAATTCTCAGATAACTTCCCTGAAAGAATGCTGTCAGCTCCAGGGACAATCCAGTACAATTAAGACATGCATCATTAGGCTCTTCTCATTTTCTTTTTTAATAGTGAAATAGATTAGTAGTGTAGTATATCATTAGTAATTAATTCAAACTATCTAGTGAGTATAAAAAGGTTAGGTAGCTGCAAGCTTAATTTCAATAAATCCTCCTTCTTTTTGTTAGCAGTACACTTAAAGCCTTTGTGCTATTGCAGTGCAGATACAGGCTCTGGTCCTATCATGCCTATGCATAAAGTCATGCAACTACTGTGGACAAGTGCAAAGTGATGCACTTAGGGGAAACTAACCCAAACTGGTTTTATACAATGCTGGATTCTAAATTAGGGAATCAGGAAAGGAATCTTGGGCAGTCATCATTGACAATACTTTGAAATCTTCAGCTCAGTGTGCAGTGGCGGTCAAAAAAGCAAGCAGAATGCAAGGAATCATAAGGAAAGGGATAAAGAATAAAACTGAAAATATTGTAATGCCTCTATATAGATCTATAGTGCAACCACACCTGGAGTATTGTGTGCAGTTCTGGTTGCCCCATTTCAAAAAAGACATGGTAGAACTAGAAAAGGTACAGAGAAGGGCAACCAAAATGATCACGGGTATGGAATGGCTCCCGTACGAGGGGAGGCTTGATAAGTTAGGGCTCTTCAGCTTGGAGAAGAGACGACTGAGAGGGGATATGATAGAAGTTTATAAAATCATGAGTGGTGTGGAATACGTAAATAGGGAGTGGTTAAATAGGCAGCAGATTTTAAACAAATAAGAAAAGGTATTTTTCACTCAGCAGACAATTAACTTGTGGAACTTTCTGCCAGAGAAAGTGGTCTCAGCCAGTAGTGTAGCTAGTAGAGTTGGGATCCCGGGGCAATTACTGGATACTGGATTTACCGGTTTCCGGTTTCCAAAAAAACCGGATTCTCTGATTAAATCCAGTATACCGGTACCGGATTTATTCCATGGATTTCAATGGGGCACTGTGTCGCCATTGAAATCAATGGAATAAAAAAAATTCTCCCCCCTCCCCCTCCCAGGCTGTGCGGGTGGAAGGGGGGACACCCCCCACCCACCCTGCCCCAGCCTGGATTTAAAAAAAAAAATTCCCCTCCGATGCCGGGCAAGTTCAACCAGAGCCCCCCCCCCTCAGCACCAGCGGCCACGGCGTCCCAGCAGCAGCCGGTAAGTATAGACCTGATCCCTGGGGGGGGTTAACACCCCCCACCCCCCCAGGGATCAACCTACTACAAGTTGCCACTGGCTCCAGTACCTTCAGTTCAGCTCCGGATGCGGCGGCGGTGGCGGTGGGCGGTCCAGCGGCCTCAGCGCCGGCTGTGGCTGCCAGCTTCAGAGACGCTGTAGGCCTTCCGGGGAACTTCCGGGTTTCCCCGGAAGGCCTAC
>QEPC01007654.1:2706618-2774284 GCA_003113815.1 Sphenodon punctatus | reverse complement strand
CCCCCCAGGGATCAGGTCTATACTTACCGGCTGCTGCTGGGACGCCGCAGCCGCTGGTGCTGGGGGGGGGGGCTCTAGGTTGAACTTGCCGTCAACGGAGGGGAATTTTTTTTTTTAAATCGAGGCTGGGGCAGGGTGGGTGGTGGGTGTCCCCCCTTCTACCCACGCAGCCTGGACTCGGGGAGGTTTTTTTGGTGGGTTTTTAAAAACTTTTTACATTGCAGCCATTCATTTAAATGGCTGCAATGTAAAAAAAAATCTGGTACCCGGAATCCGGTAACCGGACTGGATTTACCGGGTTGAATCCGATAATGCCGGTACGCCCAGTACTGGCATTATCGGATACCAGAAATGCCGGTGATCCCGCTGCTAGTAGCTAGTCTTAAAAAGGGATTGGATACATTCTTGGAGGATAGATCCATTAATGGGTATTAGCCAAGTAGGTTTTGGGAACATAACCTCTTACTGTTGGGGGCTGGAACAACAGGGAATGGATTGGCCATTGTGACCTGTTGGGTACTTCTCCCAAGAGAGAGACACTGTCGGAGACAGGATGCTGGGCTTGATGGACCATTGGTCTGACCCAGAATGGCACTTCTTATGTTCCTACTGTATCCTATAAACTTTGTAAATTCAAACTTCATCAATATAAACATTTACAGGATCAGGACCACATCTCCTTTTCATATTTTCTTGGCCATTGCTGAGTCTCATACACAAAAGCTCTCTGTTTTCTTTTATTCCATTCGTTTTGATGAAGAGAAATATAAAATTGTGGTCAAGTCACTTACTATGCACTTGAGAATTAATATAATAATCCACTTCTACTTTGCCATTCATTACCCTAGGATCAGCTATGTCACTAAAGCTAACAAAAAGCATTTTGAAGTGAGCTGTTTGTATTAATTTGATGGAATTGTAGACAAAAATTTAAGGAACTCTAATATATCTTCTGTTTTCAGGGCCATCTTTAACTTAGTATGAAATTATGAATTTGAGTCACCTTCACTTCTCATACATAGCTTTTCCACCCCTTTACAGAAATGTCACAGGAAATGTTGTTGTTCTATTTATGAATGAGAAATACTAACTAGTAACTATCTTAAGAGTGCCCATAATTTTTTAGGGTCTTAAACAGATTTTGCATATTTATTTAGGCGATGTACAGAAGAACATAGGAACTGAGTCAGACCAATGATCCATCTAGCCCAGCATCCTGGCAGTGGCCAGGTCTGTTTGCTTCAGAGAAATTCACAACTGATCCATTTCCTGCTCTTCACCTCCAGTAGTCAGGGGTCTCATACCAGCTCGACTAATAGCTGTTTATAAATCTATCCTTTAGGAACTTATCCAGTCATTTTTGAACCCATTTAAGCTATTGGCCTTCACAATATCCCCTGGCAATGAGTTCCAGAGGTTACTTGTGCATTGCATGCAAAACGACGACCTTTTTGTTTTAATCTGCTGTCTGTTAATTTCATTGAGCTTCCCTTAGTTCAGTTATGATGAAAGGGGGTAAATAACAGCTCCCCGTTTACTTGCTGTGCCCCATTCATGATTTTGTAAACTTCTCTCTTATCTCCCCACCCCTTACCAGTCTCTTCTCTTATATAGAGAGCCCTAATCTACTGAGCTGCTCCTTATCTAGAAGCTGTTCATATATTCAATCATCTTTGTTGTTCTTCTTTGCATCTTCTTCAGTTGTGGTAGATAACCTTTGGATAAACTTCTGAACATTAGGTTACTTACTAGAAATGAACTCTGGCTCTCCAGATATTTGCCTATAGGTAATTGTATATATTTCACCAATGCTCAGTTCTTTATTTTGCCTTCTCTTTCTAGTGTACCTCAGCCCTTAATCAGAGCTTCTTAAGGTGTTTCCCTCAGATCCAGAAATTGAGTGAATGTTTGTGGGTAGGTGGGTGTGGGGGGTGTCATGGATATTACTGTTTCAGAACCAAATCTCTTGGATCCAGTGAATTTATGAATATTACAGTTTGTTTCCTTTGTTGTCTTGCTTGAGTTCCGTAGCATGGCTGTTTTCTGTCTTGTAGCCTCCGTTACACATGGGGCTGGTCAAGGTAGAAATGTCAGGAAGCAAATGACACAGACTTTTGGAAGATATTTTTCCCACCCATGTACTGTTTTTATATTATGACTTTAGAGAGACTACCCCGAAGAAGAGCTTTGTCTCAAAATGTGTCAGGATTAGATTTTTTTAAGTTCTGACATTGTTGCATTTTAATATAGTAATTTACCTTGTTATTTATTGTGCTTATGTCTCTGTAGTAAATTATTATTTTACTTCCCAGTAACTTTTTTTGTGCTGTTCCATAATAATCTCATAAATGTTGAGAAATATTCCAGGCACAGCCATGATTGTATAGCCATGAGTGTGTCAAAGACAATAAATAATTCACTCCCTCTCACTTAGGAAAGGAACACCACCATACTAATGAGGAGAGAGAAGACCATGTTTTCTTCCCTTCTTACCATACTTCAACATGGGCGACTTACAGGAGAGAAGCATTTAAAAGGAGCAAGATTGCTACTCCTCCTGAAACTTTATTTGGGATATTCTGGTGCTCCAATATCTTCTACAGTGATGTAGCATGAAGTATTCATGCAAAGACTGTGAAACTGAAATGTGATGTGTATTAATATTCGCTGAAGGTAGAAGATGTTTGAGTATTCCAGCCAGTAACTTAGTTCAGGTGTGGAATAGAGAAATCGTAGAACTGAGAACTCGTAAATGGAGTGAAATGTTTCCTTTAAATGATGTTTCTGCAATGGTTGCTTCAATTGCCTCCTTTCTTCCAAGTTGACAGACATATGGTTTGTTCCCCAGCCTTGGTTTCTGCATTTTTGTTTGATTTAGCCCATTTTTTCCATCTCTCTCCCCTCCAGTTTATACTCTTGCCACTGCTG
Source organism: Sphenodon punctatus (assembly GCA_003113815.1). Classification (NCBI taxonomy): domain Eukaryota; kingdom Metazoa; phylum Chordata; class Lepidosauria; order Sphenodontia; family Sphenodontidae; genus Sphenodon; species Sphenodon punctatus. Next base: position 2,771,356 of record QEPC01007654.1, on the reverse strand, counting down.
GGATCTGCAATGACATTCTTTCCAGTATTCCCTGGAGGCACCATAATGCTGACCATTAACTAGCATCTTAGTGTTGTTATCTCAGTGGTTCAAGGTCACTCAAGAAATCTCACTTCATTTTCTGTCCACCAGCAGGAAAGTAGCTCGCACAGATAGAACCCTTTTGAGAAGTATCTTGACACACAAATTCTCCGCTTTCGTGCTCTGAGTGCTGAGGGCTTATGAGAGCAAAAGCCTTTATGGTGTGCACTGAGCCAATAATGTGATAGGTCAAAGTTAGCAAATTTCCCCATAGTGATATAATGTTTCATAACTCCCCATTATCTTCTCAATAATGCAATATGTGCAATTATTGTAGTATCCTTGCCTATGGATGATGCTTTTATAGTGCCTTCCGTCAAGGGGTCTTGCCACCCTCCAAACATTAATTTAAAACACCTGTGAGCAGAAAAGCAAATGTTACATTTATATTACCCAAGTTGCAGATAGGCAAACCAAAGTACAGAAAGGACACACACACCAAGGTCACACAGTTGCTCAATGGAAGGAAGGAGTGATAATGAAACCGGCACTAGTTGCTCATTTGTAACTACTAGCCACAGGCAGGAACCCCCATTGTTTGCTTTGTTTGTTTTAAATTTTTCACTTAGTTAAGAGAATAGCTAAAATAAACTTTATTTATCTGGAGTGAATTATAGTGAGAAAACCATCCCTATCTAACAGCCAAAATGTTTAAAATGCTAGACTAGGGGTTCTCAACCTTTTTCCAGTCATCAGCACTGGAGTAATGTTAGTGACTACTTGGGAGCACAGCATAATTTGCAAAAATATGCATAAATTAAGTCTCCCCCTGCAGTTCAATTCAATTCAGTGGAAATTTAGATAATTGCTCCAGCTTATATTGATTTTAATGGATGAAGGACTGTTTCAAAGTGCTCCCAAGCACTCCTGACAGCTGACTTGTGCAACACTTTCACACACTGCCCGAGCACCAGGTTAAGAATCCCTGTGCTTGACCTTCTGCCCATTAAAGATCTGATTTGGGAATTCTGCATATGTGATGTGTATGATGCAGGGGGCAAAAAGCATACAAATGCAGATCTAAAGTTAGGTGAGTTGCAGTGAGGGGATTACTGAGTTACAGCATGAGAAACTTAATAGGTGAGGGACATTTTAAATAGGTTTGGATTTAAAGAGGTAAATCTCCATCCTTTTTTTAAAAAAAAAAGCATGAAGGACTAAATATGAACCACATTGTTTTTTTCTTGTGACTTTTTTAATCTGCCCATAACTATTTGTCCTCCTGTAATCCTCATCCATTTCTTTTACTTGGTGGTCTACGACTCTGCCCTTCAAAATTAAGGGAAATTTCCCAGATGTTTACAGTCCAGGGCTATGTAAGGCTCCTAAGGTGAAATTCCTGTCTCCATTAAACGGAAGGCAGAAGGAAAAAATCTCATTAATTTCCATGTGTTTAGAGCTGGAAGTTTTCAAAACACTAATTTTAACTGTGAATGAAGTGTTTCTGTCTGGGAGAAGGAGTGCTAGAAATGTTTCAAAGCCTCTTCTCATGAGGTTGCTAGCCCAGTTTTGCAGACTCCAGATAAGTATTCCAAACATCAATATTGATGTTGGTTGGACCGGAGCTCCAAATTGCTTGATGATTATCTCATTAATGCCAATTGCCTTTTGTTGTAACAAATTCAAAGGATCCCTTATTTTTCTATATCACTTTACGTGCTTCCTTTAAAAGGTGCATTGTTTCTAGATTATCCAGTTCAAATTTTAATGTAATAGTAAGCATCCTAACAAAATAAAAATAAGGCAAGTCCCCAGACCAAACCCCACAGTCCTAACGTAAGGAAATGCTCAAACATCTTACAGGATAGAAATTAGTGTTTCCTGATACTTAGTTTGAGATCCTAATAGGAAGTTTCATGCTGTTTGAATGATCAAGATGCCAGTCCCATTTCTGCTCTCTTGTTCTTTCTGTCACCATGAGATGTAATTATGGAATTTCACAATTGAAGTGATGACAATTGCTCCTGTGTGCCTGTCTCTATGTTTCTACTTTAATCCAACTGCATCTAGCAATCAGTAATTTGATAAAGTGGAATTGAAGTGACTGGAGATGACAAAAGTGCCAAAACAATAATCTGACCTCCCACTGAAGTGTCAACATGTTGGACTCCGTGGCTTTTACACATGCTGAATGTTCAAAAGACACATTGACAACAGTTTCCCAAAGCTGAAATACCTGCAGTTAAGGCAGGAAGATAAAAGGCAGTAAAAATGCAATGCATACTTTGTTTTAGGGTGGTGGTTGTCCCTCTTTTACTATTCTTACCATTGTCTTTAACTTAGAACTTAATTGCTGCTGAATGGAAATTGCCTTTGCAAATTGCATGCAATGCCACATATGTAAATGTTTGTTCTAATTCTATAATATAAAGTCATATCAAGTTACTGATTGTTGAATGTGGTTTTAAGTCTTGAGGCAACTTTTCCCTTTTGAATTATGCAGCAAATATTTCCTTTCCAGATACCTTTGAAAGGGGGAGAAGGTGGGGAGCAAATAACTTTCTTTAATTTATCAAAATGGTTTATATGTGATTTTAAGTGTTAGCAAAAAATAAATATCTAGTTCTGATTCATTTAGTAAATAAATGGGCACTTCATAGCCTTAGCTAATACATAGTTATACTAGTGAAGTAATAGATTTGTTAGTCAACAGGTTGCTGCTACTATCCATATTAGTAGTATGGGTAATCTAGTACACTAGATGTAGTGTACTAGATTACCCATACTACCATCTATTACACTGTAGACTACTGGTGTAGTCTCATTGAAATGAATGGGACTGTGCACAGGTAGGAGTTAACAAAATCAAAGCTGTTGTTATGTTGTTGGCTAGCCTTTGACTACTGCATATACTAAAGATAGAATAAAGGTAATTCCTTTCAGTTGCACATTGGTGATGGACTGATGATTAACTGTTGATGGGGTTCTTTTTTTGGTTCAATAAGTGTTCAACCATTGGTAGTGATGGAAAGTCTGAGTGCTTATTACCTCAGAAATTCTAGTTAACTACCTGAATTGAGGCTCATAAAACCATTCTTAGACACTGTACATTAAAAATGTTGAAAAGTTGTATTTTCTAGTGGCAGTGTGTATTGCTGGCCCTTTAAGTGGGAAGACACAGATCCCTAGTTGCCATTCATTTAGCATGTCACTATTGGCAGGGTCAGGAGGACAAGTTGGTGAAACAGATAGAAAAAGGTATCTTGTAAGATAGATGGTGGATTTTTTCAGAGCCTGTAGTTGAATCTTGTCTGCTTTTTATACCTAGCAACAATTAGTGAGCCTTTGACAAAAATTATCCTAAAATAAAAGTTGTGGGTGTAGTGTGTTCGTACCAAGAACCAAGAGCGAAGATATCCAAATTGTGGGTTTAGACCGCAAGTGAGTTTGTGTCATCTGTGGATGGGATCATGACTGATATTTTGCATGCTTGGTGAGACTGTTGATTTCTGGAGTCAAGCAATCACATGTAAGTCTAAAAATGGAGTGAAAGAAAATTTTGGGAACCCCTGGACTACAGCTTTGCTGCGTGTCTTTTTTTCAAATTTGGATTCAGTGACTTCTCTAAAAGAAATAATGCATTCTTCCTGTGGTGTGTGAGTGTGTGTTCGTGACATTGATGCCTCTGTTGAAAACTGCATTGTGCAGCCTTTGATCATTTATTGTGACTTGCAAACTTATTTTCCATTTGACAATCTGTTTACTCAAAAACATAATCTCTGTTCAATGTGTTCATTAACTACTGCGATTCAGCACACCTGTATGAAGTTCTACTATCAGGATCATTTATTTCTGGCAGGCATTTGGGTGAGGGAGGGATGGGATGGAGGGGGGGAGGGAGGGACATAAGACGATGGGGGAATTTTATATTATGTTGTATTTTAATTGAGTTTTAAATTGAATTATTATTGTGGTTGTGTTTTTTTATTATTGTAAGCCACTCCAAGCCGCCTGTGGCTATAAGAGTTATTAATAAATAAATTTAATGAAGTTTTATTTGGTAGCTTTTAAGTTTCTTTTTAAGGTGCTCACTGGTCAAACTTTTAACAATTGCCTGGTAATACTTTTTAAAAGTTTAGTGAGCAGGTTACAAGCAGCACTGCATTCTTTTTAACATGTATTCATATTAAACATCCTATTGTTCCTCCTTTAGAAGAATAAGTGTCTTATACCTCATGTAAACTTAGCAAGGATGGAAGACACTTGGCCAGATTCCCTTAGGAGTGAATTTGGCATGTAATTTCGAACAGTTTGATTCACCCAAAAAATAAAATAAAATAAAAAATGGAACTCTTCAATAAATGAAGTCCACAAAGCTGTCCAAGAAGGAACTAAAATTTCACTCCTTTAAATCTGTAGTATAAAATCCACTCAAGTGAAGTATTGTGAAGGCTGAAATCATCGTGAGTGACCGTTAAGGGCTGATGGACCATTTGATGGGAATAACCTAGGCTGTCAAAATAGTCTGGAAATTATTAACTAAAGACTGTAAAGAGAGTCTTAGGGTGATTTCAGATGTTACCGGCGCCCGAATCACCACAGTTGATTCCCAGCAGTGGCGAGTCGGCGACCCATCTAGCCACCCCCCGCGGTCAAGAAAGGCCCCAAACAGATGTGACGGGAGCGCAACCACAGGAGGGAATCGGACCGGCAGACCACAGCCCGGGGCAGCACAACAGACATTACGCCAATCCCGGGTCGTGGTCAAAACACCCTGATGGCACCGGGGAGGGGCAGGACACATACGTGGCCGACTGAGGGCAAAGGAAGCCAAAAGCGCGTACAGGGAACACCCACACAAGGGAAATGGGAAGGGAGGGGGAAGAGGGAGAAGAGCCGCCAAGGCAGCGCACACAACAGGCACAGGGAAAACGAGGGCACAGTGGAACACACAGCACAAACACATGTCCGGGCGTGCACACACCCGCACAGGAAAGGAAGGGAAGGGGGAACACAGCGGGACGGAAAACACACATGACACACTGGGCACGGGGGGAGGGGGGAGGGAGGGAACTGGCCCAGGGGCCAGGGCAGGACACGGGGAATGGCAGCCAGACCCCCACAACAGCACAGCCTGCGTGGGCACCCCGACAGCTACACAGGCAATCCAGGAATGGGGGGACCCTGCAGGGGCACAGAACAGGCACAGGGGGAGGCCACACGGGTGGATGGGATGGAGGCGAGCCGGGGCCAAAGAGCGGAGCAGCTGGTCCACAAGCCAACACCCCCCCCCGGAGAATGCCCGCGGAGGTGCAGTCTGGGGGTCCCAGCACCCCACAGTCACAGAGGCACCCAAGGGGGGCAGGGGAGGCATGGGCACAGGAGGGAGTGAGGCCAGACCAGGAAGGACAGCAGCACCAGGGGCGCCGGGAGCCACTGCAGCATTCAGGAAACAGCAACAGGAGATGGCAGCCATGGAGGGGAACACCAATCATTGAGGCTGATGGGGGGCCCACAGAGGGGGCCCAGAGGCACAGTCAGGGGCAGCGGGACCCCAGGCATCAGCCAGCACAGCACCGAGCCAGGGACATCATGGAGGGAGCAGGCAGCAACCCGCAGCAGCAGGGCAGAGGCGGGAGGTCACAGCTGGGCCAGCATCCAGGGCCCAGAAGGCACAGGGGGCCTCACAGCCAGCTGCAGGGGGCCTTGAAGGGGCCCGGGCCCAGGCGGCCTGCCAGGTGCACGAAGTGGGGTCACTGAAGCATGCCCCAATGGTACCCCAGCGCAGACATGTGGTGAGTGACCAGGTAGTATGCCTTGAAGGGATCCTGAGCAGCGAGCCCCACCTGCACATCGGACCAGGACCACACACCAGCCAACGCTGACACCTCCGCCTCAGAGGGCTCCGACAAGCCATTGTCAGCAGGTGGGGGTCACGGAAGGTGACCGAGCTCCAACAGGTGGTGGTAGATCGCCCTGTGGGACCACTGGTAACCCCAGGCCCCGTGAACACAGCCAAAGAAGGACACAGCCAAGGCAGGACCCTCCTCCACCAGACAGGCCGTGTAGGCAGCCAGGCTGCACACAGAGAGGGCAGACATGGTCTCTGCTGCCGACCACCCCACATGCGAGCACCTGATCTCTGGAATGTGCCCATCAGGAAAGGGACACACGCCTAGCATCTCCGCATGGAGCCAGCAATCGCAGGTGCTCACCACATAGCTATAGTACCGCAGCCCAGAGCTCATACTTTCATAGGCACCTGTGAGACTGTCCAGGCAGCTCAAAAGCAATTGCACGGCCAGGGAATGCCACAGGTCACACAGAGCCATGGTCTCGTGGAAGGTCCAGCTATGGGGGGCCCCGGCAGTGCTGCGGCCCGGGATCCCTGGGGAAGAGCGGCCAGCCATGGTCCAGCTAGTGACGAATACTAAGTGCAAGGAAAGGAGGGCCCCTCAATCCCTGGAGGGACGGGAGGGGAATCAGGGGAGCTCCAAGGCCAAGCGATAAGGGCACAGGCTGCAACATTGTACGGCTACCCCATTGTACGTGGGGTGCGGACCCAGCCCAACTGCTGGAACAGAGCACACAGACAGAACAGCTTACACACTAAGCGGGGCCCCATGGACAGCAGGCAGCTGACACCGAAAGGTGGGAGGTGATGACAGCAGGAATGCAGCTGCTGCCCGCATGCCCAGCCGAAGGCAGAACCATGCGCCATGCCCCCTTTAGGGAAGGCATGTGCGTGCATTGGGACACCCATGGCCTCCCTGCTTACTCTGCAGGAGCCGGGCCTGCTGGCCGGGGTGGCCGGTCAGAGCAACCTGAGGCCACGAGCCTGGTTGGCAGGGCACAACCACGGGGCAGGGCAACACGGGTCCCAACCTATGAGAGGTGTGGCCCCAACCCACCTGGGGCACCGGTCACCATGGAGCTGGGCCGCTTGAACACCTGCAGAATGCACCTAGCCATGTGCGCGGAGTGGTACCACTCACACACAGACCTCCTGTGTATCCAGACTGCAGAGGTGCACCTGGCTGCCTGGCTGCGGGTGTGCATGGCCAGGAGTGCTGCCAGAGTCTGGAGAGCCCACAATGGGCGCAGGCGCTCCCTGGCATGCCTCAGAGCCCAGCAGGTGTTCGGGGTGGCCTGACAGGCCCTCCTCTGCACCCAGGGGCGGGCTGCTGCGCTCCGCGAGGTGGCCAATCAGCTCCAGTAGCGGAGGGAGACCATGGGGCACACTTCCCTGCTTGCAAAGCCCATTGTCCAGCGGGTATGGGTCATGGAGCGGGCACAGGGGTGGTGGGCCAGGGTGCTGGCTCAGTGGGACGAGGTCATCTGGAGAGCACACTTTCGGATGGACAGGCGCGTCCTCCTGCGACTCATGGAGCTGTTAACGCCCTGGCTGGAGCGGCAGGCCACCCCCATGTGGGCCCCCATACCCATGGTCCAGCGGGTGGCCATTGGGGTCTGGGCCCTTGTAAGCGGGTGGCCATCTTGTAACACCCAACTCCTGCCGCTCCATCTCGCAGCACTTCGGTGTTGGGATGAGCACTGTCACCGGGATCCTGCAGGACATCTGCGAGGCAATGGAGGGCGTTCTCCTGGACTGAGTGATCCAGCTGGTGGACCAAGGGGCCATGATGGCCGGCTTCGCAGCTGAGGGATTCCCCAACTGCATGGACACCGTGGATGGCACCCACATAGAGATCCTCCACCCATCCACTGGGAAGGCCTCGAAATATGTCAATTGACACGGGTACCACTCCCTGTAGCTGTAAGTGGTCATGGACCACCGGGGTCAGTTCATAGACATTTACACAGCCCACTTTGGTCTCAGCCACGATGCCCGGATCATGACCATCTCTCCCTTCTATGCCCGGATGTACCACGGAGACTTCGCGGATGTGGGGATGACCCGGATTGAGGGGGTGGTGATGCCCCCCTGCATCCTGGGAGACCCAGTCTACCCACTTACACGCAGGCTGATGAAGGTGTACCCGGTAGCCTGGAACCCTGTGGAGGCGCTCTACAATACTCGCCTGCATGCAAGCTGGACCATGGTCGAGAAGGCCTTCGGGACCCTCAAGCAGCGCTGGAGGAGCCTTGCGGGTCGCCTGGACTACACAGTGGAGACCTCTTCCCTCATGATTGGAGCCTGCTGTGCGCTGCACAACGTGTGCGAGACCGAGGGGGCCGCCCTCGACTACCCCATGCCCCGGTGCCCTCCTAGCCCTGTGCCTCTCTATGTGAATGCAGAGAACCCGTGGGAGTACTGATACGCAAAGCACATCCAGGCCACCCTGGTGAGGCGTATCAGCTGGGAGGCCAAGGGCTGAGGCCGCACATTCCCCACCACCACACCGGGGGCCCCAGCAGCACCCTGGCTGCACCCCTACACACCTATGCCCCCCTGGCCCACAAACAGACACACAGAGGCGACTTTGCTGCCCATGCATTTATTGTTTCACCCTTCTACAAGTGCTCCCACCACCTCGCCCATGCCCCACCTCCCAGTGGTTCCCCCCCTCAGGCTGCCCTCCCCCTTCCCCCCATTCCCCCCTTCACCCCCATCTCCGGGGCCTCCCTCGCGGCCACCCAATGGGCACCGTGGAGCTCTGGGAGCTCCCCTCCCCCTGCTGTCTGTGTCCCCAAAAGTGTCTTGGGAGGCCTCAGTGTCCTGAGGGTCAGGAAGTGGTGGGAGGGCAGGCAGGCCCAGGGACAGAGGGGCCCCCCAGTGGGCAGTTCCCTCCGGAGGCCTACAGGGACTGGTAGGTGGAAGCACGGCCCTAGCGAGCATGCCGCCAGCTGGGGCGGTGGCAGAGGCGGTGGGGGTGCCGAGGGGTCCGGCATCGGGGCTGGAGCAGGCAGGTTGCCCAGCAGGGTAGCTGCCATCACATAGGCACTCATAGTACCCATGTGTAGGAGCAGCGAGGTGCCAATGTCATGTGACCGGTCCATCTTGGCAGAGTGCTCCTTGACCATCCGGTCTATGGCCTGTTCCAGCTGCCAGAATGCCTCCACCTGCCTGCTGTGCTCCCAGTGCTCCCACCTCCATTCGAGGCACACCACCATCTGCAGCCTCCGGTCCCTGGCCTCCACTTGCTGCACGGCCCTTTCGGTGGCCACCTCCATGTGGTCAATGGCCTCAATCATCCGCTCGCCCTGCTCTGTGGTGGAGCAGACTATGTCCTCCGCCTGCTCCTCCCTGTGGTGCCATACCTGTGCCCGGTGCTCCCTCATCCGTTGGGCCAGGGGCACAGGACCACCTTGCTCGTCCCCACTGGGTCATCCTGTTGGGGTGCATGGTAGGGGATGGTTAGTCACCCCAGCTGCCCTCCCCTCCTCCCATGCCACATCTGGGGGGCCCTAGGGCCCCCCCTTCAGGAGGGTGGCTGGTGTCCACCCCGGATGCCCCCTGCGGCTGCCCCCACCCCAGGGTCTGGTTCCCCCACTCTGGCTCCCCGCCCCCCCTCATCGTGTTGCCTTACCTGGGGCCTCTGGTTGCTCCTGGGGCTGCTCGTCTCCATCTCCCTCACCAGACTGTCGCAGGTGCTGGGGCATGCCGTGACCTGTGCGGGAATGGGGAGGGGTGGGGTGGGTCGGTGGGTCATTTTGCTTGATTTCAACTGGTGGTTGCCGTTCAGACATTACTTTTTGTTGTTTCCCGGTGGAAATCACTTTGACCACGCTTTCGGAGATGGTCCGGGCTGGAGCTCCAGAAGGGTGGTTAATTTTGACCCCTACTGGGGATTGACTGTGGTGAACATCTGGGGCCTGCAAAACAGATGTTCAGGGTGCTTTGGCCCCGCTGTGGGATTGACCGTGGTTCACTGTGGTTGACTGTGATCTCATAACGTCTGAAAATACCCTTAGTCTGACTAAGGGTTTTTCAGACAAGACACTCCCCATACATGTTCCAGGTGTATAGTGGGTGGGGTCTGAGTGTGTAGTGGGTGGAGAGTGTCTTGTCTGAAAACTCCCTTAATGAAGCCTCATATCTCCTTAGCTTTTTCAAACCGAGAAAACAAAATGAAACAGGCTTTTGAAGTTGTGCAAACATTCATTCAAAGCAGTAAACCAACCTGATATTACACACCAAATATATCTTTTTTTAAATTATATTTTTTTGAAAATAAGGAGCTTTTTAAAAAGTATATACCAGCAGGATTCATCAGTTTATCTTCTCTCTCATTTACATGGTAAACTTTGTACTTAGTAAAACCACCTTCCACAAAGAATACTAACTTTCCAAAGCACTTCAGATACGTATGATATGATTTTAATATAAGACCCTTGTTGCATGGCTTGCAAAAATTTGTCTTTACATTTGTTACCTTTTTTTTTAGATTAAAGGTACAATATTCTAAGCAAAGCTGGTATTCCACCATGGCCATTTTCAAAACGACTGTGGTGGGTGGGGGGTTGGGTGTGCGGCCTCAGTGTGTGGAGGTGGGTGTGTGCCCATTCCCACAGGCACACACTCACCTCCATCCACCTCCACCCACAGAGCATCGGGCATTGGAGCCCGTTGCTTCATGCATGGGTGATGGGTGGAGGTGGGTGTAGCGCCGGAGTGTACATGCAGTCCCACCCACCCCCTACGGCATTTACACATGCGCCTCCACCCATCTCCATGCAGCGACACTGCATGGAGATGTGTGGGGGCGTCTCATGTGAAAAGGGCCCATATGGCCATCTCCTTGCCAGATATGGATACGAGAAATGTGATAGAAAGCATTAGTTAATATCTAATGAGTGCTAGCTTGATCCTACTAAAGTGAATGAGAGTCTTTATGTTAATTGCAATGGAACCTGTTTATTCGATAATGCCTCTGTTGCCCCTGCAATGTGAAAGAAGGTGGCAGACACGAGGTTTTTGCATTAAACAAGGATGCAGCTGTTTATTAAACTTTTGTTTCCCATTGCACACACCAAAGTTAACACAATCCAACAAATCCCCACCAATGCCAAGTCCAGTGGGCTGAAGTCCACAGACAGACACCGGTGCCAACTCAGACACTCAACGCGGCTCCAGGAGAAACACACCCAAAAGGGCAGGGCTTAGCACTTAAATAGGGAGCACAGCATTTCCTCTTTGCCGGTAATCAGTTGCTGAGAGGCTTGCCCACTGCATGTGAGAAAGCTAAGTATTGTTGAGTCTTTTGGTGGTGGTGTGAGGTAGTGAGTGAGTGTGTGACTGTTTAGTGGGATTTGTGGTGCAAGAGTGTGGGTGTTAGGGAGTTTCTTCTTCCGCCCTCCCGGGCATATCCTTGTGGTTGGTGAGCTTGTACCCTACTCCTACCCCCACATGCCCAGGCCCCCCTCCCTGTTTTCCCCACCTTGTGGCACATGGCTCCATCCTTCCCTTTCCCTTTTGGATATGGTTACGCATGCGGAGTGACAGCTGGAACTGTGTGGGTTTCTCCTCTGAGCATTGTGCCTAATGATGATTGGGGCATGATTCCCCAGGAATCCTGTGACCATACTCCTATCCTGAAGGGCTGGTTTCCACCTGTGCAGGAACCAGGGTAGATTAGAGAGTGAGTAGCGAGAAGTTTCTATCCTTGCCCTTGCTCCCCCTCCCCCATCACAGCTGCAGGGAAGGTGAAAAGAAAACATTCAGACCCGGCCAGTTGGCCCCAAGAGAAAATTGGTGACCAGCTAAAGTCTATAGTATCAGTCCAAGAGGGTGGGTGGGTGGTTTCAGCATGCTGTCCTGCCTATCCAGTCTGCCTCTGGCCCAACCCCCCCTGCTGCTTCTTTTTATAACTCTCGGTGGTGCTGGTGAATCAAACTGCCTTCTTCCCACTGAGATAACCTGGATTGGGCAAACAGCTGCAAACTCAAAATGTGCTGTGTGCCTTACCCTTTTCTTTCCCTTGGAGCTTCAAGCCAAACCGCCCCGCCATCTTCCTTATTCAAAGGCACATGGGGGCAAAATCCCTCCCTCGCACAGATATGTTGAGGGAGGGGACAATTATACAATATTATTTCATTTTTTCAAATTCTATTTCCCCTTTTTAAAGTAGTTTTTAGAGACATCTTAGTAGATAAGTTCTTTAACAATAAGGAAAATGTAAAAGAATGACAGACTTATTAGGATTTATTAGAATTCCAAATGACAGACTAAAATGGCAAAATACAGAGCTTGCCATGTGCACAAGTTTTTGGCTACATAGTCAATCATATTCATTTACCAAGGTTTAGGGTGAGTGGGTGGATTCTAACTAGCAACACCATCCCACTTTCTGGGAGTGAAACAGACGGGTGCAAGGTTGACAGCTAGAACACTGACATACGTGGGACATGTCCCCTGTTGTTGACACGTTTCTTTTTTTAATCACCAGAGAGAAGTTTTGTCCTTATCTTAAGTGTCCAGCCAAGAGAGTGGTGAGATGCTAATTCACTTTAAAGGCCTGATCCAAAGTCCAGTGAAGGCAGCTGAAAGGATCCCATTAACTTAATTGGTCTGTAGATCAGAATATCTGTGCAGCAGTTCCTATTACAAACATATAAGACTGATCATAAGGAGGTGAATAGTTCATGCTATCTGATGAAACGGCACCGCATAACATGTGTTTTATTTTCATGCAGCCTTTGACAATACAATAAAATGTAGCCCTGGGTTGTAAGAAAGGGGTAGAAAGAGAAAATGCATATATGCATATGCTTAGGCTTGCTGGGAAAAGAGATGCAGATAAAAAAATTAGCAAAATCCCCAAGTGCATTCCATTATTAACATTTATGGTCTCCCAATTTTAAGATAAAAATTGTGCTTATCTCCCAAAAGAGAAATTCAAAGTCATTAAATAGGTGCTTGTTGTGCTTGCTTGTGCTATGGGAAAACTTCCCATAGACAGGGTTTAAGGTTTTGGAGGAGTCAAGTTCAAGGAATACTTAGAATGGCATTGAACGTCACGCTTGTAACTGGATGTAGGTTGTAATATATCTTGCCTGCCACAGCCCTTCAAAGATAAAAATAATACCACTTTTTTTCATATTCAGGAGAAGCCAAGTATTCAAAGACACATCAAAACTTAGAAATTAGGGACATTAGTGACACTCGTTGGAAGGGGTTTCTGGAGACAATGTGAGGAAGTCAACCTTTCACACGTGAAAAGTAATATTCTGCAAAACAAGATTAGAGCCATATTGTATGGGAGTGTGTAGGTGTCTCTTATTAATTTACAATATAAGACAAGGACATTCATGCAAACTACATACAATTTTTCACGAACCTTCATTTAGCAGCTGGTGCCAAAAATCCCTGAATCAAAAGCTTGGCAGAAGCTCAAGGAAACTTTCTGATGAGCCCAGAAGGGTGAGGTCTCAAATCTGTGTTGCAGAAGTGTCCAGTCTCATGCTGTGTTGTTATTATTACAGAAGCTCAGAAATGTAACATCTTTCCATGACAAATCACCTTCAATCTGAATTGTGATACATATCCTCACCATGGGTCAGGATTATTTTTGTCGATAAGTGCCTCCTACTTCCCTTTTCTGACTGTCATGAGTTTTCAGTGGAGCTGTATTTTCAACACCAGTTCCAACTTTCACTTTTTATCTACCTGCAAAATTTGTATAGTTCCCATTAAACAGTACAAAAAGTGAATACTAATTTGAAAACGAGAACAATTTTGCATTGAAGCCATAAAAAAACCAAAACAAAATTTGGCCTGCTTTATCAGTCTACCTCCTTTGTTCTACAAATCAGTAGGGATGTGCAAACGCAGTTCAGAAGTTCGGAGTTGAGACCAAACTCTAATAGTTCAGTCAACCGAACCGAACTTTCGAACTGAACTTGAATTCAACCAAACTGTTCGGTTGAATCCGAACCAGTTCAGAAGGGAGGGGAAACGGTTTTGAATGTACGAACTCGGTTTGGAAGTTCAGAATTCAACCGAACTCAAATAGTTCGGTCAACCAAACTGAATTTGATTTTCGAACCGAACCAAATTTCCGAACTCGGTTCTGTTCTCACATCCCTACAAATCAGCCCAGTTACTCAATGTGGATTGAGGGGCTAATCTGCATGTGGTCCCATTTAAATATTTCAGTGAAAAGCAAAAGTAAGGGCTACATGTTTTTCTTTCTTTTTTTAAGCTGGTACATGTTATTGTCTTTCTGATTGATGGGTGATAGGGAGAGTTCATGCCTTATAGATAAAGCATGTGCTGTCCAGATTTGATTTATGTCATCTCAGCAGTTTTGCACAGTTCAGCTGAAATTTTCTTCTTGTTGATCAAGGTCAGAAAACCCAGGGATTGTGTCATTTATCTCAGCAGCTTGAATACTGAAATAATTCTGTAGGAGGCTTGATGCAATATCAAAAGAACTGGTAAAGCGGGGGCAGCTCTTTTTTATAGCACTCTGGCTATCAACTTTTAAGAAGAAGAAGAAGAAGAAGCAACAGCAGCAGCAGCAAGGTTCTTCTAACAAAGTGCTATTTAAGGAATATTTTCTGGTAAAAGGGGTCTATTGGTTTTCAGAGAACAAAAGTAGAAATCACACATTTTTTCTTTCTTCCTTAATAGAGCATTTTGATTACAGAAGCCATGTACTCCACTCTGTTGGAAAATAATCAAATGCAAATTGATGATAATAACAATACTTTATAGTTTTAATCTAAACTTAACATCTTATGCAGAATTTATGCCTGAAGTCAAGAACCAACTATGGAAGGAGGGAGAATTACTGCATTTCCTTTTTTATGATGGAGCTTCTTTTAAAGCTTTCCTCTAGTATTAATTTGTTCTTAAAGCAATGAACAATCTACCAGGGTTTGTTACTAAATCTTTCTGGTGTTTTTCATTTTACACCACTGACTCATAACCTTTACAGATGTGCACCAGGGGCCCATGTTGTTTTTTGTTTTCATTTTTCATTTTTATTATTTAAATCTGTCGTTTTTGTTTCCATAAATGTCAAATTTGTTTTCCATTTGTTTCAATTGAAAACACGTTTTCAGCTGTAACATTTTTGGTTTTAATTATATTTGGCTGAAAATTGAAATTATTATACCTCCAATGGAAGCCATTAAGTTTACCAAATTCCAAAAAGATTGGTTAAAGGAATCCAATTGTATAAGCAGTTGAATTATATTATTTTGCAAAAAAAATCTTCATATACATTCTTAGCTGTAATGTCTTTGCCTCACATTTAATGTAGATGAAACTTAGCAAATTTATACCCCTTCTCATATTTACTATCTCTACCAATTTTCAGATGGAATGGATAAATGGTCCTGCAAGTATAAGCAATTAGCTTATAAATGTATATCTGACTGTAACAACTTTGTAGTCCAACCAGTGTACCTGGAATTTGGCAGGTCTGTATCTCATACTTTCATGATCATCACTGCCAAATATCAGAAAGATGTGATAAAGGATCCCAATTTGATATGCCTGCACAGTATATGCAGAAAAGGAGTCTATGCCAGGGATTCTCTTACGTGTCACTGTGCTATAACATCGGTTTGTGATGCCAATTGGCCAGGAGAAATGTCAACCAAATAGCCTCATTCTGTCCTGTGATCATCCCAACATCTCTCCCCCACCTGTTACTGGGAAGACAGAAGCATCTGTTTAGGAAAGAGCCAATAGAGATTCTCGAATGTCCTCTGTCTCAGTGCTGCAGGATGTGATTTTGACGATAATTGGCCAGCCTGGATGTGTACACTATGTCTCCTTATTGCTGGGATGCTATTGCCAAAGTACCAGTTATGTCCCTTCTGTGCCCACCTTGAAGCCACTACCAATTGGTTCTGTAAAGCTGGAAGCATGCCGTAATTGGCCAGTGAATGCGTCTGTCAGTATTTTGGGTTGTTGCACATCCTTCCTCATACAGCCTCCCTCCCCCTGCCATGTCAGGTGCCTGGCTCTGACTAGCACTGCATGTGCTGCTATTTATCTGAATAATGGTCTTCAAGGGAACATCAATCGCTTATACAATTAGGTCTCTTCATCATGTCCTATAGTTTGGCAGAGACGACAGGGAAGGTATGTGATACATTCTTGTCAAATGTCTTGTAAACAGGATGGAATATAAAAATGTTACAGCTGGAAACATATTTTCAGGTTAATGTCTTATAACATCAGAACCCTTTATCCAATCTTTCTGAAAAGTGCCAGGAGTATTAAGCTTGTGGAGGGGCATAATATTCCCAGGCTTCATGCAAATTGGATGGAATATAAAGAAGTTGTAGCCATGAATGTGTATGGAGCTTTTCATAAAAGCAAAACATTCAACTGCTCTCTTTAGTTAATTCTTTTGAAAATTGGTACACATAGTACTCTCCATTGGGGGTACAATCTCCTTAAGTTTCAGCAGAATTGAATAAGAATTTAAAAAGTAATAGCCAGAAATATGTTTTTCATTTTTTTCATTTTATTTCAAAAACAAAAAGTCATTTGCATTTCTATTTTCGTTATTATTATTTGTTGTTTTTGATGTTGCAATAACAATAAAGAAAATGACAATAGTTACTATCATTATTGTAATAACAAAAACGACATGCACACCCCTACCTTGTTTCACTTTTTGCTTTCTTTAAAACACAGATCTAATTAAACTCAGGGTTGTTTAAAGCAGCAGTGACTGGAAGCTGTGTGGCATGCAAAGCAGTTTGATGCAGCTTGTGTGAGAGGCCACCAAAGTTACAGGCTAAATTCATAGTTTGGCCCTGATAATTGTGTCCTGAACCTAAAATGTGAATCACAACAGTGTGTGCATTCCGCTTACGTGCCCGAGTGTATGCTATCAATTGCTTTTGATAGAGCCACTCTTCTGCGTAGCTAGCCACTAGATGTATGTTGGTGCCTCACATGCTGCTTCAACCACTGTTATTCTGCAGTAACTGTCCTGCTTGAACCATGCTTCTGGTGAGTGGTTCAAATCTTCAATTTAACCATGCTGCTCATATGGAGAATAGAGCAGTTAAAGGTGTTAAGGGGTCTTCTGGGCTTCTTAATTCAGGACCATTTATTGTGAGAACACATACAAAGAGCAAATCAAGAACACTTTTGCTGCTTAGCGTCTCCTGAGTCCCGCGTTTAGAGAAAAGCTGTGCGGGGAGTGTTTACATACTCCCCGCGATGCCGGAAGTGACGTGCTCACTTCCGGCAGCGCAGGGAGCATGTAAACACTCGCCGTGCGGCTTTTCCTTCAACGCAGGACGCAGGAGATGCTTTTTAGTGCTTCGTATAAAAGCGGCCTAAGTTTCATCCTCCTCCCTCTTTCCTGCCTCCCTTCGCAGTGTGAATGAAGCCTACATCACTGCACCTTTGATTTGGTTAACACTGCCTCCTCCTCCTCCTCCCCCTGTCCCACGTGCCTTCATGCAGTGCTCGCTGAAAACATTCAGGTATGTTACAGGCCTCATCCTGATATCCACAGTTGACAGTCATGTCCTGGCCTAAGAAACAAAATGTTCTTTCACAGTAGCACTCCCCAAGTGCCCTGACTTTTATACTGCTGTCTCCTTTCCTCGACCTCACTAGGTTTTAGGAATGGAATCCTACAGAACTTTATGCCTGTCCCCTCTTGGGAATTTCTAGTTCAGTGTCAGCACTTCAGCAGCTGTCTGGGAGGTCTGCTGCTTCCCAGTACTAATTCTGTTGGGGCAGAATATGGGCATGGAAAACATACTACATCCAGAATCCTGCTTGCATCTTTTGGAGAGCAGCCAGTTCACTCCCCAGTAATCCTCTCTAGTAATCATCCCCCTCCTCTTATACACGCTTTTAGTTTCCCCTTTCACTCAAATGAATTATTTTTTAGTTATTTAGTTTATCCTGGAATTCAGAGTAGCTACGGTGACACTTGTTATTGACAACACAGCTCCTAGCAAGCAGCTAACAAAAGGAAAAAGAATTGAAACAGTATAGCTGGGGGCAGGGGGATATAGGGAAACTAGGAGGAATGATTAAAAATGCCAGCATACTTATGCAGATCATGGGTTGGATAGGGAGAAGATGTATTATAAGAGCAAAGGGATTCAGAGAGGAGAATTTACTCATAGGGTGAGGCCACATGAGACAGGGACGGGGGACTACCACACCTTAAGTAGACTTACCCCTCCCTGTGCAAACGAGCCATGCAATGCAGTGGCTCGTGTGCTAAGGGCCTGCCAGATGTTCCTCCCGCCCAGGGGTGGAGCAAACAGCTGGCTGCTCTGTGACACATCCTCAGAAAAAGGCTGCCCATGGAGGGGCAACCTGTGTGTCTGGGCCTCTTCTGGCCGCTGCGCAGCGGGACCCCATCACGCATGGCCATGTCACAGCCAGTGGAGGACGTTCGGTCCAGCCAGAGATGGGAAGTGGGGCAGGGCTGGTACCATAGCCCTCCCCAGCCGTGGCAGTGGCTCCAACAGGTGCCCACCCCCACCCAGCTTCTCCACAGCTGTCTGGTTGGTTCCCCACACTTGCCCCACTGTGTGGTGGTGGTGGCTATTGCCCACCATGGGACCACATGAGGATCTGGCCATTCCTGCTTGTCTGGCCTCACCCATAGTGTCTGTGACAGCAAGCCTAGGGAAGACTTTCAAAATATCAGGAGTAGCAAAAATAAATTTGAAGAGGATTTTGAAATAAAGAGTGTAGAAGTGAAAATGTATATGAGAATGGCAGTCTTGTGCATACATTGCTGTGCCTGTACTGAAAGGTTGTTGACAACATGCTATAAACATTAATCACGGAGAGGAATGTGGTTACAAGGTTCACACACTGTAGGGTATGCATAAGTGTAAAAGACAGTAAATCTCTAGAAAAAGTACAATACAGAATATCCTTTTAAATCTATCTGTTAATATATATAGTAAAATACAATATGTTCCAATGTATTTTTGAGAACTGCAATGTAGAATAGTTTGGCGATCTAAGGGTATTCAAGGTGACACGCATGCACAGCAGAGAGACATAAAAAACTGCTCGTTGATAAAATACACACTATGATTAAAGCTGACCTTGCTTTTGAGTATGCTCGCTGCTAACTCTGAGATTTTGAAATAATGCAGGCATCTATAGCATTCTTCAAAAAGTCATCTCAACTGAAGACCTCACCAGCCAGGATTATCCAAAGCTGTCCTTTATTGAGTGTTATATTCAGCAAATCCATTAAAAAGCTCAAGATCCCTACCAAGCTGGAGGCTGTTGGAAATTGTGTGTTACTATAACGCCAAAGTTATGAACTCTGATTTAGGACAGGGAGAGAGGTGAATGGTAAGAAAAGAACACCAGACACTATAGGTATTGGGGCCAGTCCTAAACCCAGCATGTGTGCACAAGTTGCATACAGTTTACTCACACCTTTTATTCGCCATAAAGGAGATGTGCACACGTTATACACACTTGTGTGAGCCTTAGGGTCGGTTCCACTTTTAAGAGCAATATTAGTCATGGTGTGGGTGCTAGAAATACTGGAATATCAAGAGAAAGGAATAGCAGCTAACCTTGGTATTTCAGCATTTCCAGGCATCATATGTCAAGAACAAGGTTAGTCTGTTGGTACGTGCTAAGATGGGACCCAGGAGATTAGGGTTCAATTCCCTGTTCTACTACAAACGTCTAGTGTATTTGAGGGCTGGTTGTTTAATATCTGTGACTCAACTTCCCCTTCAAAAATGAGGATATTAGCATTTAACTACCATGTAGGGAAGTGTCATGACAATAAGTACATTGGGGCCAATTCCATGCCTGTGGACCCCATGCACAAACTGCGCAGACCTCCGTTGTGAGCACATTGTGCCATGTGGAAAAGTGGTGCATGAAGTTGGCCCCATTTTCAGTGGCTCCCAAACCTTTGACCCGTGTGACCCCATTTTGAGACTTAAATGTAATCCTAGCCAGAAATGTACACAGGAAGGTGAACATATCAGTCGATGGTATGTCCCAACTTGGGGTCATGGCCTATAGTTTAGGAACCTCTGCATTAAAGATTGTGAGGTGCTCAGATGATCGTGCTTTCAGAGTCCTGAAACTGAAGAGGTATGTGGGCACCCTGGAATAATCCACGTCTTTTATCGTCTAGTGCTATCCATCTTTAACATTCATTAACACCAGGAACTTGTGTTCACTGCATTTTTCCCATTGTCACCAATGGGAAAATGATGTCAACATAGGTCCCTGGTTAACACACATTGGTTTAAAATCCCTTCAAATTCCTCCTAAAAACTACCTTTTACATCAAGCCTTCCCTAATTCCTTACCTCCCATAGATCACTCCTTTATGCTTCTCTTTAAACTATCTCATCCTGAAGGATCCCCCTGCTCCATTGTGACTCATTTGTACTTGCAACTTCTCAGCTTCATGAATATATCCCTGACCCCCTTCCCTTTGTGCCATTCCTCCTGTCTCCACTCTCCCTGTCCATTGTAGATACTAGATAGTAAACCCCTTGAGGCAGAGACTCTCTATAATCATGACTGTTCAGTGCCAGTCACATTGTTGGTGCTATATAAATAATTAATAATAATAATAATTAATAAAAGAAGGAGAGAGATGTTTAAAACCAGTTACTTGTCTATTTGAATTTTGCTGTTGAATCTTCGTTTGGGATTTTTTGGTTCACCATCAAAGCTTTTTGGAAGTCTCAAAATCTGCATAATTGTTTTTAAGAGCCACATAACATATTTATGAGCAAGAGCAGTGTGTAGCACATTCAGTATAATTTGGAAATATGTATACTTTATACTTTCAGTTCTACGCTTTAGGGTTTACACCAGTTATCACTAAAATAGAATCTCTGGGTGAAAACAGACATGACGCTAACCACCCTTTAACCACCCTTAGTGGTTATTTATGCATGTTGCAGGGCTGTACTGGTACCCTATGCAGCCCTGAAACATGCATAAACGGCCACCAAGGGTGGTTAGCGTCATGTCTGTTTTCACCCACAGAATCTTACATTTGGAAGGGACCTCGAGGGTGATCTGTTCCAGCCTCATGCTTGGATACAGTATGATAACAGCTACAATATTTTGTGAATACTACATCCCCATTAATGTATTTAAATAGTCCACAAATTTTAAACTTTACATGTATAAAAAAATCTACCCCCATCAAAAGAAGCAAAAAAAGCCAACTTTTTAAACTCACAGAATAAATTAGAAGTACTATATCAAAAACATCAGGGTACTGAAATTAAATAAAAATTAAATAACTTGCCTGGAAGCAGAGTAATGACCCATCTGTTCATTACAGCCTTACTTTCCGTCAAAGGCAAAATCTCATTAAAAGTATATCTTTGATTAGGGAACGAGTTTCAACAGTATAAAAGTTGCGTTACTTTGTTCTCAGCCATATGAACTTTTTTTTTTTCCTTTTAAAAAGGGTGAGGGTGAGTAATTTATCTTCAAAAACAATAATAAAGATTATATAAATTTAGTTTGGGGGAAAGATAATTATATCTGTATCAGCATAAGTAAAAGTTAAAGTCAGTCCTCCCAGAGAGAGAGGCTGACTTTTACCAGGTTCATACCCTGTCACTTTGCCTTACTATATCTTTGGGACATTATTAACTTTAGAGACGCTTTTTAATAGCAGAAGAGAAACATACGATTTTTTTTTAATTCTCTTGTCTTAGGTTTCTCTTTAATGATTCTGACTGGAAACAAAATTTCCTTCCTACGTGTAATTTACACCCAAGGGAATTTTGCATTTGATAAACTCTGGGTAATTTCAGACATGCTGGGCCTTTCAGCCCGCCACACTGAACCCTGGACAGATCCTGGTCCATGATCAGATCAGCCGTCCATCAGACGTGCCGACCTGATCGCTGTGGGGAATCCCAGAGGGGCCGAGGCTGAGCGGCATGATGTGCAGCCGCTCGCCCCCCCCTCTCAGCACCACCCCTGTCACGGGTTTGGGGGTCCGCACCCCCACTTTAGCGGGTTTGAGTGACTCAGTTTCCCTTGCGCACAGTTCTCTTGAATCAGTTTCTCTCACTGGCTAATTGTGTGCCACAATGAAACTCCTTTGTCACACAAGGGCCTGATCCTTCCCGTTTACAGACTCTTTACTCTCTGGGTTCGCAAGAGCTTGAGGGCTCTTGTAGCTCACTTGTGTTCCAATATTAGACACTGACCACTTCTTCATAAAATAAGAAGTAAGTTTATTGATTACATAAACAAGATAGTTAAACAGAGTGGTAACTAGAAATCAAAGGTAAATATACCACATTCCTAACTTATACTGGTCGAGTTCCTAAGTTATTCATCTTACCCTAGCGAATCCAGAAGTTCTGGTTTCTCAACCATAAGGTGACTGGCTGGGCCCTTGGCTTAGAGAGCGGAATCTGTCTCTCAGTTCATGCTGCCCCAGCCTGCTGCTGACAGGCTGGTCATTTGTATGCAGATGTCTCTCACAGCAGCTTTGCAAGCAAAAGTCTTTTCCCCTCTGAGATCTCTCTCCTTATATCTCCTGGAGGAGATTCCCTTTGTTCTCTCATCAGGTTTCCCTGTCTTTCTGCACGTAGTCAATGTCGGGTAAACATGGAAGTCAATCTACATATCAAGATGCCGTCTATCAAGTGTTCCTCCAAAACACATCTTGCTATCTCTTGTAGTTCCTGTAGACATGTGGCGTGTGAGAGGCCTAATTTGAGTTCTACAGTTCTCATTTTCAACCTTACAAACATGTGGAACCTTTGACATTACGTAGTGTGCATGTATAGTAACATTACATACATGTGAGACCCTTGGCACCACACATTTACCAAACATGTAGTCCCATGTTACACGTGTGTGACCCCATATTTCTCCGTGACAGCCCCCCCCCCCGCGCTTCCTCAGACGCCCACCCACGGGGAGATGGACGGGCGCAGCAGCAAATCAGGCCACTGTGCCCGATCCCATCCCATGGTTGGGACCTGATTCCGGGACGGGTCTGGGTAACAGTCGTTACCTGCGGCCATTCCCAGCCCCGTCCCAGATCATGGCCGAATTAACCACTGTTCTGAGGATGGGGCCAGCACCATGGTCAGAACCATGGTTAGGTTTGACCCCTGCCAGAGATTCACTGTGGTGTACATCAGGCAGGGCTCAAACAGATGTGCACGGGATCACAGTCACCACCCTGAATCCACTGTGATTCAAGGTGGTTGACTGTGATCTCGTAACGTCTGAAATTACCCTCTGTGTAACTTTTCAGCTGACATTTTGATTAATCTAATGACTTCAGAGAAATGCAAATACAACTGTAGCACACAAACTATGCTATAAAAACATTTACGCTCGTAGAAATGTGTTGAAACCAAGGCAGAAGCATTTTGAGGGTTTCAGACGTAAGCTTTACAAAGCTCATCAGTTTCTGTTTGAACTGGAAAAGGTGGTACATGGAGATCATCTAGTGATGCCATGCAAAACATACCAGGATGTAGAATGATCTGCAGTTCTCAAGCTCAATCTGGATGGTTCAAAAACACTGCATTGGGTGGCTCTATGAGTTATGATTAACTATGAGGGAAGTTAACCTGGTGGTACTGCTACAGCATCATCCCATGGTGAACAGCATGAGCAAAACTTCATGCTGTTCTGTGTTAAGCCTACAATACTACCCACTTGGTGTATGGGTTGTATTTACACTATTACCCCATGGACTCTGTCCAATAGGAGGACCACATTTGGTGGCAGCATATAAGTGAAGCCTGAAAAGCCCCAATGGTGAAAATAACAAGACTAAGCTTCCCGACAGCACTGCTATGGTGAAAAATGACTCCGCAAAGCCCCATTGGGATGGCAGTGAACAGACGTTCATTGTATGTCCTCACCTAATCCATGAGCTTCCTGATAAATTCTCCAGATTGGTTCTGGGCAGCAGAACCCACCCCCACCCCACCCCGTAGTTAACTCCTAGGTTTGCTTGAACAAACTTAATGACCCATGTTAGGCAACTGGAACGTTGGCAAGTGTTGCATGTAAAGACGTCCACAGACTTCATGCTTTGTATCAGAAAAAAATCAGCTGTCCACATCAAGCATTAGCAATGTAATGTCTAGTATGCAGATGAACCAGTGCTTTCCAGTAAACTGGAAATGATACTACATCTGCTGTGAGTGTGGTGTTCTCTAGTGCTTCATCTGCTGCTTCTTACAACTAATGGGATTACATGAGCTCGAGTAATAGAGACCAGATGCTAAGTTCTATTATTAATCATGTGGTATTTGTGTAATTCAGACTTGATTCAAAGTCTGCAGATTTCAGTGAAAAGATTCACAATGGGCTTTGCATCAGGTCTTTTGGGTCTCAACAGTGGCATCACTACATGTGTGCGCTAATAACACAGATAGTTCTAGACTCTCCTGGGCATAGTTCACTCGTGTGTTGAGGGTTCTTTCTTGCCACTTTCCTCTTCCCAGCCATGTGTTCTATGCTTCCAGTAAATATTAGGATACAATGATTTACCAGTAGGTATTAGGATACCTTAAAGATGTGGTTGGGAAAATCAGTTCACAATTATTCTTTTGAGATTACTTGGTACAGTTGCTGCTGTTAGTAGACCACAAGTTGTCTGATATTTTAGAAATATCAGGAGTATCTGGATTTTCCCATGCAGCTATGAGAATATCTGATCCCTCTTATTTGTGTTGCTCTATTTTAATAATATTTCATATTTTGCTGCAGCAATTTCTACCTTTCTTCACTCTTCTCTCCTTTCCTAGTGCTACTGTAATCACTGTTGTATTCAATTCTGCTGCCTCTACCACATTTTATTTTTTATCTGCTTGGCACCTGACAGCTCTCACCTAAATTTAGCTTCCAGGTGCTCTCACCTGCAGTTCCCTACATCAGTAGGAATGGGCAAAATAACAAAACTAAATATAGCTGTCCGTACACCTGTAGGTTTCCAGCTCATCCCAAGCTCTCTTGCATCCTGTGCATATGCAGCTCCAGGCAGGTCAATATTAAGCAAGTTTTTTGCTTTATTGCTGCTTGGTCCTTTTGGAGTTACCATGATTCTGATAGGAATATATAATATAAAGTAGCCCCAAAAGTGTTTGCTGTCCTGCTGATATAACATTAACATAGTCCCTCAAAGAAATCAAAGAAGGGACTGTTTCAATTCACGTGGTAAAATTTCAGCTGACTGTGACTCAAGGATTTCAGCAACAGTTGTGTTCAACATTAGGAAAAACAAAATGCAGTTACCAGAGAAGAGACCAGCCATTTCAGATGTCATGTTCTAAAGTGCCCATATACAGGATTTTTAATTATAAACGTGTACTTTTGGGAAGTGCAAAAGTGGACACTTTGGGGAAGTGCCAAACAATAGGCCTGAAATGAGAAATCTTGATGAGTGCTGCTTCTGTTGGAAGCAGGACATTTGTCAAGATTCGCATGAAGTGAAAACTTAACAATTTTCCCGCTCTTTTTGCCATTTTGAACAGGGCTGCTATGGGCCAGTCCCATGTGTCCTAAGTCCCATGTGTGCTCTGTACGCACCTCCGGGGGCAATGGAGACACAAACATTCCAGCTAAGTGCTGTGGTAGTGCTGGAAATTGCCATAAAAGTGCTGTAAAAGTGTTGTAAAATTCTCTGAAAGGGATCCAAAAAGTCCCAGGAAGTCCTGAAAAGTGAAGGGAAGTCCCAAAATTTGACAAACATGATGGAAAAAATGGCAGAAGTGTGGAATCACTCGAAACTGCTGAAGTAACAACATACACTTGCAAGTATTCCCAAAAGGTTGGTATTGCACTTCGGAATGGGAACACTTGCTGTTCTCTCAGCCCTATCAAGGACCTATGTTTTTGTGCTAATCAGTAGGAACGACACATACTGATAAGCTTTTCAAATTATCTGTGGTCTCTAAATATGGATTTTGACTGCAGTCGTCAAACCACATACTCCGGAGTACTGGAGTAGTGATAAGTGATGGTTTGCAGACCTTGAAATATTTATTCTGTAGTAGTCCCACTGATCCCAATGGGACTGCTCTAAAGGGTTGAGGACTTAAGCTTTGATGACAAACCTTAGTCACGTTTAACATTTGTTTTAAGTCTTGCCATCTTAGCATATGATGATATGAAGCATTGTCATTTTCTGCTTATGTACTATAGTATAGCACATCGGTGACTACTTCAGAGAATCTCTTAGCTATGTTATCAAGCAGCAATTTGATGGGGAAAACTGGATGATGCAGGGCTTAATTTGGGGGGCTCTTTCCAGGGTTTGTGCCTGGAAGCTAAATTCAAGGGGGAGGGCTGAGCCCCAGGAAATGATCCCAGTAGAAGTGTGCACTTCAAAATGTGAATGCCAATACTGGACATTTCATGTGTGGAAATGAAAGCCAGAATAAACGTGGGTGGCTTATTTGGCTTTAAGTAATGACATTCCTACCCCATATCATGTGCTGATCATAATATAGAGAGAGAGAGCAGGGCCGCTGCCGACAACGGGGAGCACATCTGGGGCAGAGGGTGTGGCTTCTGGGGCAGAGGGTGTGGCTTCTGGGGCAGGCTTGGGCTGCGACCATGTATTTATTTATTTATTTGTATCACAAATTAAGCACTTGGATGATGCAATTTAAAATGTTGCACAACTTGATGTGGACAAACACAGTCGTTTTAACTGCCTTAATAAACTGTTCTCTAGTGTGACAGAATGGAGAGTTCTGGGTTGGTCAGACATTTCAGGTTCTTTCCAGCTGTGCTTGTACTGCTGCTCTTTCTCTTTTTAAATTACCCTGTTCTATTCAAAAACGGGTTAGGACTTACAACAATTAAAAAATGCAATCATACTACATATAAAACAAAATCTCACCTCTTCCCATACCCAACCAACCCACACCACCCACTCTCACCCAGAGGAGCCCCACTTCCTGAAGGCCAAGCCACACCCTCATGGGGAGGCCATGGCTGACTCACAGAGCTTCCCACCTTACCCCACCCACTCCCCTTTCTAACACCTGGAGAAGGTAGCCTTCCCATCCAGACCTTGGCCTCCCTCCAAATCCTCAAAAATGTAATGGATAAATTCCACTTCTTTCCCCCCTCCCCATAGGGAAGTGGCAGACTCACCCTTTTCCCCCATGCAAATAAATAAACCTAAATTAGCTCTCCACTCACCAAACGGCTAGCAGCCTTTGATGACATAATTCAACAGCTGCCTGCATTGGCAGCAGGCTAAATGTGGAGGACAGATGTTAGTGGATATTGTAGAGTTAGCTTTCTGTTGAATAACACACAGCAGAAGTTTCTTCAAAACAGAACTTTACTAAGAGCTCAGAAGACATGCTTCCATACTGTAACAGACTGCATGGGGACAAGATGGAAGACAGAGAGAGGAGAAGAGAGGAGACAAGGAGGGGGGAAAACTCTTTCATCCCCTCCCCCTACTGGACAAGCCCCATATTAAGCTTGCAGGGCTTGCAATGGGCTTTTACTTGTGACTGTTGCAAAATCCAACATCCCTTCTCAACAGTCACTAGTCAAACCCACTAGGTTCATTCTTCTTAACAGCTTGCGATGGCGTTCCCCTGCTAGTGACTTAGTAAAACAATCTGCTGTCATATCCTCTGTAGGACTGTATTGCAGATCTATGAGTCCTTGTTCCTGTGAGTCTTTCAGGAAATGGTATTTTACGTCAATGTGTTTGGTTCTGGGGTTGATTCTTTCTGTTTGCGCCAGCGCTATACATTCTTGGTTGTCTTCCAGGATCGGCGTGGGTCTGTCCAATTTTTGCCCCAGATCATTCAGAAGCTGTTGCAACCAGATAAGTTCTTGGCTGGCGTGTGCTGCTGCCACGTACTCTGCCTCCATTGAGGAGAGTGTCACAGAGGCTTGTTTCCTACAGCACCAGCTGATGGGTTCTCTACCAAGCAAAAATAGGTACCCACTGGTAGATTTTCGGTCTGAATGGTCCCCAGCCCAATCTGCATCCACGTACCCTATCAGGTCTGGCACGGAAGTTGCTGAGAGCTGTAGCTTGAGGTGCACAGTCTCTTTCAGGTACCGTAAGACCCTCTTCACTGCATTGCAATCCCCTTGGGTTGGGGCTGAGACTTGTCTACACAGTATACCTATTGCCACCGTAATGTCAGGCCTTGTGATTGTGGCAGTGTACAAGAGCTTTCCTATCTCCGTTCTGTATTACTTATTGTCTGGCAATGATAAGTTCGGTTCTTTGATCTCCTTTGGGTAGCTGGTTTCCATAGCGGTGTTTTCTGCCTTCGTACCCGCCTGCCGAAACTTTCTATAATCTCTTCTGTGGTTGAGAAGATAGCTTCCGTCATCTTCTCTTTCAATTTGTATTCCCAGGTAGTGCGTTACGTTACTCAGGTCCTTAGTTTCAGAGTTCTGATTTAGAGGTCTCTTTGTTTTGCACTCATCCCCTTCTTGCTCAAAGCATACGATAAGGTCATTGACGTAAATTAATACAAAGATCCACCTGACCCTTAGTCTCTTTTTGTATAAGCAGGGAACTGCTTTGCTCCTGGTAAAATTTTCCTTCATGAACACCTTGTTTGTTTTAGTGTCCCATGCTCTGGCGGCCTGCTTAAGCCCATATATGCTTTTGTGCAGTTTGCATACAAGTTCCGGCCTTTCAGCGTCTGCAAACCCCGGTGGTTGGTCCATGTAAATATCTTCCTTCAACTCACCATTTAGGAAAGCTGTTTTCACGTCTATATGCTTGACTTGCATTCCTCTTCTGGCAGCTATACTAAACAATGTTCTCATTGTAATGTGCTTCACTACAGGTGCAAATGTTTCATCATAGTCTTCTCAGTACTTCTGGGAGTATACTTTCATGACAAGTCGGACCTTGTACCGTTCAATATTTCCATGTGCATTGTACTTTATTTTAAATGTCCATTTACAACCTATAGTCTTTCTCCCTATGGGCAGTGGAGTAAGTGTCCACGACGTGTTGTCCTGCATGGACTTGACTTCTTCAGCTGTTCTTACCCATTTTTCTGCTTCCCCTTCTGACATCTGCAAGATGTCCTCCCAGGATGCTGGCTCTGACAATCTACTGGTGCTGACTTTGTAGGACAGATGAGTGGGGGGGAATGCCTTTGTTAGACCTCGTTGATTACCTTGGCTCAGCATCAGCAGCCGGCTGTGTCTGTTCCTGCATTTCTGTTACCTTTGTGTCGATTTTGACTATTTGTTCAGAGGATTGCTCCATTTCAGTGGTTTTATCCGTGGTTGATTGTTCTCCTTCACCTGGACCTTGGGGAGTCATCACACTGTCGCTTGGGTTTTCCACAAAGGTCACACTGTTACTAATGGTTATTCTGTCTGCGCATGGATCCAGGATCCTGTAGCCTTTGGAATGCTCACTGTATCCTATGAGGATGCCTTCCACTGCTCTGTTTTGCAGCTTGGTACGTTTCTCCTCTCGGATATATACGTAAGTCTTACTTCCATGTACTCTGATGTGACCCACGCTAGGTTTTTGACCATGCCACAGTTCGTATGGAGTTTTCCTCACTGTTCTGGAATACAACCAAGTTTGTAGGTAGGTAGCAGCAACTGCTGCTTCACCCCAGTATCTTTCTGGTAGTCCAGAGTCTGTTAACATGCATCTAACCATTTTGGTTAGTGTTTGTTTTTCCTTTTAGCTGTTCTGTTCTGCTCGGGTGTATATGACACTGTCTTTTGGTGCTCAATTCCATGGAGTCTCAGGAAGTCCTCTACTTCCTTTCCTGTGAACTCACCTCCATTGTCAGTCCGCAGTGTCTTTGGTCTGCACTGGAACTTGTTGCTCATCATGGTCACACAGTCCTGAAGTTTGTCGAATACTTCATCTTAACTCTTCATGATGTACGTGATAGTGTACCTTGAATAGTCATCAATGAAAGTTACTGGCATGCCTCCTGGCATGGGAACCTTCCTTGAGCCGCAGACATCACTGTGTACAAGATCAAGC
Organism: Sphenodon punctatus; assembly: GCA_003113815.1. NCBI lineage: Eukaryota > Metazoa > Chordata > Lepidosauria > Sphenodontia > Sphenodontidae > Sphenodon > Sphenodon punctatus. The sequence continues at coordinate 2,741,468 of QEPC01007654.1, read as the reverse complement.
AGTTTCATGGCTCTATTCTGACTCTTCTTAGGAAGCATAGCCCTTATAGCTTTGGCTTTGATGCAACAGTCGCATTTCATGATCACGGGACACGTTGATACCTTAAGGTCTTTGGTCAACTGCTGTCTGTGCATTTCCTTGATGCTGTCTGGGTGTCTATGTCCCATGCGTCTATGCCACAGGTGGATGCAGTCATCGTGTGGCTTGTGCGCAGTGAGCTTCGCCTGTTCTTTTGCTGTGCTCAGACGGTACAGGTGCTCATCTGCAGTGGCTCTGGCCAGTACTTTTGTCCCACTTTGAATTGTGCATTCGTCTCCCTGGAAACGGATGGTGAGCCCCCTCGCTGCCAGGCACCTCATGGACAGGAGTCCCCCTTCTAAGTTGGGCACATAGAGCACATCTTTCATGGGTATGGTCAGTGTGCCTCCCTGTGACTGGTTGCAGTACAGGAATCCTTGTCCAATTCCTTCCGCGTTGATGCTTCTCCCATCTGCAAGGTAGATCCTTTCTTTACTGCTCAGATCCAGCCCTGTGAAGAATCCTTTATCGCTAGTCATGTGGCTCGTTGCCCCGGAGTCTACACACCAATTTTGGGATGAGCTGTCTTGCGTTGCTCTGAAGCACCCACTCCATTGTTGAGCGACTGTGTTGCTGTTTGTGACTTTAGCCCTCTGCTTAGGTGTTCGTGGAGACAGTTTCTGCTGTTCTGCTTTCCATATATAGCAGTCTTTCTTTAAATGTCCCTCCTTTTTGCATCTGAAGCATACTCTGGTTTCCCTCTTAGGAGCTTTGTCTGAGGTTTTCAGTGCAGTCTCATTACCCTGCTTTAGATCATTCTGCAGGTTCTCCTTTCTGCGCTGGAATTCATCCGCAAGTCTACCTTTAACAAATTCCAGCTTCAGTTCAGCCTCTGGCCTTGTCTCCAGGGCATTGATGAGGGCACTGTAAGATTCAGGCAGGCTGCAGAGGAGTAGGGCTACCACATGGCTGTCCTTTATATCTTCTCCAATGCCGCGCAGCTGTGCCACTACTTCCAACATGGCATTTATATGCTCCTGCATTTCACTTTCTTTGCCAAGTCTCATTTTGTATAGTTTCCTCAGTAGAAACAGTTTGCTATTCAGGCTAGTTCTCTCATGCAAGCTTTACAATGCAATCCACATGCCTCTTCCTATGGTCTCACTTCTTATATGGATTAGCTGGTCATCTTCTACCAATAAACTTATTGTAGCCTTTGCTAACCTGTCCTTTTTATCCCATTCCTTGTGATTTGCTGCTGGTCTGTTCATGGTAATCACCTCCCATAGAACATCTTTAGACAACAGCATTTCCACTTTAAACTTCCACAATTGGTAGTTTACATTGTTCAGCTTTCCTACTAAATGTCTGAGCTGCTTGCCATACTTCCTTCCCTCCCTTTCCCCTTCTGGAATTTAGACCTTCTTACTCACAGTCAGTAGGCCTCTCTGTCTGGGAGTTTTCTTTCACAGTCTGCACTCCTTCTGGGCTGCCACTAGTCTTCAAAATTACCTTGAAGATGTCCTGGGCCCATAACCTATTGTAGAGTTAGCTTTCTGTTGAATAACACACAGCAGAAGTGTCTTCCAAACAGAACTTTACTAAGAACTCAGAAGACATGCTTCCATACTGTACAGACTGCATGGGCCAAGATGGAGGACAGAGAGAGGAGAAGAGAGGAGACAAGGGGGGAGGGACACTGTTTCATGCCCTGACCCTCCCCCTCCTGGACAAGCCCCATATTAAGCTTGCAGGGCTTGCAATGGGCTTTTACTTGTGACTGTTGCACAGTCCAACAGCGGAAGCCCCAAGTGTTACCACTCAGTCCCCACAGCAGCTCCAGAAACCCTCTCTGCCAACCAGTTATTCAATGGGGAGGCAGGAGCATCACACCTCCATTGGAAGGTGAGGTGGGTGAAACGGACAAGAGACTCAGGGCTGGGTCCAGTGGGAAGTTAGCCTCAAACTGGGACAGTAAGGAGAGGAAACAAGCAGGCCAGACAGAGGGTAAAAGCAAATGTGCAGGTGGTACAGCAACTCTCCAGCCTGGCCTGGGGTGGAAAACCATGGCCGCCACTCTCTGGGTTGGCAAGCAGCATGAAACAAACATTCTTGCGACCCAGGCAGCCAGCGAACCGTAGGGTAGGGCAGGGGACACAACAAATGTGTGGGTGGCTGACCCTGCCATGCTCTCAGCATCCCATTCTCTGCCATGAAGGGCAACCATGACGCATGAACATGGCGGCCCCTGCCCTGAGATGGGCATGGCGGGGCCAAACAAACGTGTTGGCCTATGCCAACATCTGGGTGAGTGCCAGGCCACAGCAAGTCAATGAACTCCAGCATCATTTTTATTTTTACCCAGAAAACTGGGCTGAACTCAGGCTGATTAGTTGACACTTCTGACTTGTTCTATTTAGAATTAAACTACTGATGAAGAATGGGTTCATACATGTTATATGCTGCAAGATTTTCATTTTGTGTATTATTTGATTGTTTCTTTACAATATTGAACCACTCTAAAATTGACTTGTCAAACCAACCAGTAAAATCAGAATTTATTCTTTAACTTTCATGTGATGACATAAGCCCTTTTCACACAAACACTCCAACACTGATAAAATGGGTGTTACATTTCATTATACATGTTGCAGGGCTGCAGGTGTGCTCTATGGGTGCCCTGTAACATGTATAATAAAATGTAGCACCCATTTTATCAGTGTTGGATTGTTTGTGTGAAAAGCGCCATAGTCACCAAGTAATTATATTTACTAGTCTCCTTTATAAAGTTGGTTGGGTCAGTCCTATGGCCTGCGAATCCCAAGTGCATGCGCGTACAGTTTCTGCGCAGCACAGTATGCCTGCAATGGAGATGCACAAGGTTCCGGCATGGGTCGGATAGATCCGCAGGCTATGGAAAATGCTCTTTCAAAACGATGTTTTCAAAACCACTCCCTTAATTTTCTCAAGTGTATATAAACGTTCTAATTGCATATATATAGTTGCAATATATACTGCTCATTTATATATTGAAGTTTACAATGTTTTCTACTAACTCTCAGATCAGTTGTGACTTTTATTGTATATTTCAACATGGGAAATTTTTAATTTCAAAATTATTACTTCTCTATTGAAGATGGAAAGTATTTTTGTGTTCTTTCCAGGAGATGGCAGTACAGGACAAAGAATGCATACTCACAATTAGGTGAAGGAACAAGGAGCTGATTATCTAAAGTATTTAAGTGCATCTCTGTTTTGAAGTAATTTTAGGGACTTCATTAAGAAAACCTCCTTATGCATTTTGTATCCCAGGCAGCAGAAAATGGAGAAGATCTCACATGTTATACTGAGAGTAACAACTCCTTTTACTCATCCTGCTGTAATTCTGACCATATTACACAACTGCACACTTTTAATTTTTAGGTTTTTTCACCTCTTTTGTCTGATCTCAAAACACTGACATACAAATAGGTTTAAAGCATTTTGCATAATCACAGTAATGGGAAAGTGGTAGATAATCTTTGAAAGATCTCTCTGAGGGAGAAAGGTGACATAATCATTATTGTACAGTAAGAAAAATTAAACTTGAGATGTGAACTGACTGATTAAAATTAAATAGCAAGTCATTGGCAGGGATGAAATTAGAACACAGGACTATCCGACTCTTAATCGGTTACTTATTTCTCCAAAATCTATATACCTCCCTTCTGGGAAATTTCATCCCTTCAGCTAGACTTCTTAATTTTTATATTTCTTACCTGTTATATTTTACACATTATGAAAACTGAGAGACAGATTTTTGTTTATATTAAAGCCTTTTTACCCCATTATAGCAGACAGACCCTTGCTTTAGGCCCCTTTACGATGCCACAATGCATTGTAAACAATGTTTTGAATGTATTTTTATTATTATTTTTATTATTATTTTATTTATTATTAAACCATATTTATATAGAGCCAGTGAATGTAGTGAATATCAGGGCCAGTTCCAGAATAGCGCAGACTAACACAGGGCCCCTGTTTCAGGGGAAGGAGAAGGAGGCTCCAATACATGGTGTCCATGAATAAACTTGAAATGACGACATGACTATGAGAAGAACTGATATAAAATACAAGTCCACAGGGTCACAAATGCAGGGAGACCCAGCCATGGCAATTCTGGAGGAGGCCTCCAGTGCATGGGGCCCATGAGTACACTAGAAATAACAACATATGTGCAACATATGTTGAAGCTTGAAGGAACTGGATGTGTTTATCCTAGTGAAGAGAAAATTAAGGGGAGACATAATATCTAAAGGGCTGCCAGAAAGAACATGCCAAGGAACTGTTCTCCATTGCTACAGAGGTCAGAGCTTGAAATAATGGGATCAAATTACAGGACAGTAGATTTCAGTTGAATATCATAAAAAACTTCCTACCATTAAGAGCTGTGCAGCAGTGGAACATGTTGCTAGCGAGGTTGTAGGCTCTATATCACTGAAAGTTTCCAAAAAGAGTTTCAACAGCCATATGTCAGGAATATTGTAGCTGTTGCCATCCTGCATCCAAGTTGGATATTGGACTAGATGACCCCCGAGAACCCTCTCCATATACAGATCTTTAATGCAAGAAGTCCTGGCCCCTGAAAGGGATGTTGTGTTTCATTTTTATACTGTGTTTCCATCAAATATTCCTACATTAGGAGGGACCCACACAACCATTTCACACAGGGTGCCAACTTCCCTGAATTATAATACTGCTTTGGTTTCAAGTATGCAAGAATCAGTCCCCCAAAATCTAGCGTTCAGAAAAGCAGAGCACCACGTCTGCCATGGAAATCAGGAAGAGGCTCAGTGCTGCTACAAACTGACCATTTATGCTTCAACTTACAATCCTCAAACTTCACTTACCCACTCCAGTCAAAGCAAATGTCCTCCAAGTTACCCAGGAAGGTGGCAGCACAGCTAGAGTAAGAATGCAGTGCCTTGTGTGTTATCCACATGTTGCCGCCTCCATCTTTACCCTTACATAGCATAGGAAAAAATGTCCATTTTTGGCTGTTGCCTCAGTTCATGCCCCTGCCTTGTCTGTTGAATGCAAATACTCGCCATCTCTGCACAAGACTGAAAGCAAAATGTGCATCTCTTTAATTAACCTTGAGAGTGCAGGCTGAGAACTTAAACTTCCAAACTTGTGCTTCTAGCAAAGCAAAGCAACATGTTTCCTCACAAATGAATGGCTTTGCTCAGTTTTTTTCCCCATTTCTTTTATTAGAGACTAACTGTTTAGACCCACTTTACCTGCTTTGAAATATTAATAACAATTGAAAACGCATGGCATTATATAACCAGACATTTTGAAGTGCTTTACAAGGCAATGAAAAAAGCACCACGAGATGTGCCTGCACTCAGGCATGTATAATACACTCTACAACATCCCACACACAGTATGCACAATTTATTCAGGCTGCTATTTAGTTGTTGCTTCTATGGCTGCTTTTACACGGATGCCCTCTCCCCCCTGCACGGTGTTTGGGTGGGTTGGGGAGGGACGTCCGTGTATACAGACAGCAGCGGGTGGGGGGGATGGGTGTCTGCTTGGTGTTCGCCCATGTGAACACCAAGCGGGATGGGTCGGGGTGCATGTGCACTCCGGCACAATACCTATCGTCGCACACCCATCTCCATCTCCTTCAGCCTTCCTGAAAACCAGAGGAGGCTCTGTGGGTGTAGGTGGGTGTGTCTGTGTAAATGGACACACACCGACCTCCACCCACTGCAGCGAAACACATCCCCCCACCCACCTCTGTCCATGTAAAAAGGGCCTATATATAAATTGTTTGGACTCTCTGTTCCTGATAGCAGCCTCCTAGAAGCTTGAATATAAAATATCTTTTCCTCTTACCTGGGTCATTCTGCCAAACTCAATATGACAATACACGCTTGCCTGTATTTTTCCTTGTGTCTTAAAAAGACCCAATGTGACTTCTTTCTTTTCTTTGTGCACACTATCATCCATGATGGTATCTCTGAAGTTAGAAACTGTCATTTTGGGGCAGATTTTGAAAGACACAAATGGCACTAAGGAACTTAACTCCCATTGACTTTCAATGGGTGACTGATAGGCATCCAGAAGCCATCTCCCTCTTACTGCTCTACTTCCAACAGATGGCCAGAAAGGTAACAAAGGTTTGTAGATGGCTAACAAATTAGAAGTGTTGGCTGTTAACAGCCTCACTATCCGAGCAATGCCTGTTGGATTCTAGCAAGATACAGCAGTGAAATTTGTAGTTTAAATTACTTGGCATTGCTACTTTAAAGGAGATAATTACTTGGCATTGCTACTTTAAAGGGTTTCCCTGTTCTTGATGCAATTTAAAAGACTTCTACAAAATCTTTAAAGAGAAACAAGTATGAAGGAATGTGAAAAATCTCCAGTGATAGTCTTGAGTGCCTCCATCAACATATTGCTCTCATAATACCATTGATACAATATGTTAGCTCCTTGTCTCAAATTATTTTTGATGCTTTTGTATACACACACTAGTTATTCTGTTTAACCCTTGCTTCTCAATCTAGCAACCCTTCAAAAGAAAACTGCTGCTCTGCCCTTCGTCACTTGAAGCAAATGATTTATTTCAACTGTAGAAAATTGACTCTTATTGGTCAAAAGAGTAGTCAGTCAAGTGATTCTCATGTATATGCACAATTCTAATAGCGAAATCTCTTTCAAATGACTGATGACTTTAAAAACTCAGTGTTTCGCTCCAAACGAAACAGTCGAATTAGAAAAATTGAAGTGGTTGTATTAAATTGTGCTTTTCAGAAGTAATCCCAAGGTGAGTTTTCTGTTCTACAATCTGACATTTCATGAGCACCAAATTACACTAAGATAGTGAAACTTAATGGTGGTAAATATTTTATGTGCTATTATTTTGCATACTATTACTTTATCTGCTCTTTTTCTGAAGGGTGTCAGTGTGCTTCTTGTTCATCAATCAAGAAGAATGATTATGATTTTCAATATAGTATACATATATATATTTCCAGTTGCCTTTAAGACACTACAATTAAGGTTGCATAGAGACACGGGACACATACACACAATACAAAGGTGGAAGAAGCACATTTTATCACACATTGTTACATGAATCTTCTCTTGTCTTACTCCTACTCTGCGTATATGAGAGGGCTGATAGGAAATTAGTTTTGGGGTATTGATGATAAGCAAGTTAATTTTCTTTAGATAATCTTTGTGAAAACAAAGCTTGTTTTATATCTTTTGTGGGGAGTCAGCCATGACTGAAACTAAAATGTTTTTAAAATATGCTTTAGTTTGAAGCTCCTGTTCAAAGGGATTTCAATGAATTTTATATTACCTGCTGTTTAAAACACAAGGAAATTTATCATGGTTATAAAAAAAAATGCTACTTCTAAAACAAGTTATTCCATGTTGCTGAAATCTGCATTTTACTTTGTAATGAAATGATTGGGCTTCTATACATTTAATTTAGCATACCATAACAGTATTTTTGCAACCTAGGATAGTGATGTTCTGCTGCTGTCTATGTCTGTGATTCTGAAATTATTTACCAACTCAGTTAGTCCCATTTATGGCCTAACAGAGTTTTTACTACTGCCTATTCCTGTTGTGTTCAAACACTTACCCACTAAACCAGTCTTATATGGCAAAGTTTCTGCTATGTGCTTCAAGGAAATGGACAACTGTAAAAGTGTGTACATTAGGAGAAAGGATAGTCTAGTGATTGGGGTGTTAGTCTGCAACTCAGGAGACCTGGAGTTATTCCAGTGGTCTTTCACAGACTTCCTGCAATTTTGAGCAAGACAGGGTGCTTTGGGGTATCACAAAATGCAGCTTTAAAAGCTGTGGAAAGCACACTATGGCAGAATCACAGTGGATTTCCACATAGTGATTTGTAACTTCTGAACTGTAACCCTTTGAAAATCACCCTTTGACTCTGTTCTTTCCGGTCAAGTGGAGACGTATCTCCCAAGCATTCAAGACAGGTGATCAAATCCTATCAGTACCTATGGTCAGCAGGTGGAGTTCACATTTAAATGGTTCGAGGTGAGCAGCCACTACTTATTATTTAAGCCCACAGGGTTGGAGTCTTGAAGATAAGTGAAAAGTTGTTGTTGGTGATGCCTACACTCTGAAGCATGTGTCTGCTGGCCAGTCCATCAAAGCCTGACTTTGATAACCTGCAGGGCATGTTGCAAGTCATGTCTGCTTTATCAGGTATTTTCTTTACAGGCAGTGAGTGGCATGAAGCTCTGTGGAATTTGTCCAGTAAGCACAAGCAGACAAACAGCAGATGAAAATGTTGAACAGCATCTGCTCCCTCCCATGTTTACAGCCACCCTTGATAACACTAGCGTATACTAGAGTATTATCAAGTTTTCTATTTAAGTCAGTGGGATCCAAATCTGTAATTATTCCACAAATTACAGATCAAAATCTGCAATGGATCCAAATCTGTAATTTGATTTAAATTCCCATCCCTCGTAAGCAGTGTGTCCTCCACTTTTCCCCAGCAATGTTTAGTATGGGGATGGGCAACTTCAGGTCTTGGGGCCAAATGTCAGCCCTCACTAGTTTTTTATGGGTCTCCTTTCAAGTTCCTGAATCTGGCTTCTGATTGCAAGAGGCTGCTGCCGCTTGTTCCCTTGAATGGAGGTAGGCTTCTGGGAGCGGGAAACAACTGAAATAGTAGTGGGTCCCAGAGAGCAGCAAGTAGTGACAGCAGGAACAGCAGTGACTCGCTGACTCCCACTGAAACCTGATGCTGCTCTTGCTAGCTCAAGTAAGGGTGTTTTCAGTTAGCCAAAGTAATGTGCACTAGTTTGAAATAAGTACGGTGTTTGTTAGTCCACATTAACATAGCGATGCCTTTTAGACAGACAACGTAGTGTAGATTAATGACTTAGAAAATAATTGTAACCTAACAAACAAGACATTAGTGCGGACTACTTTAAGTACGGTTCTTATAAAACTGAAGTGATTGGGATTTTATAAGAACCATACTTATCTCTTAGTCTGCACTAATAAGTGCCATTGACACCATTCAGACAGACAGACTAGTCCGCAACTAGATTCAGTTAGTGCAGGTGAACTGTTTGTGTGAAAATGCCCCAAGTGTGAGGACAGGGATAGTGGGGAGAGCACAGAAGTGGTGGCGGCTCTCAAGTGTCACAACAGGCTTCCCTTTTGTTCTGGCTCCACTTTAACTAGATACGTACTTTTGCTTGTACCACATGGGTGGCCTGAATATTCATTCAAGCCTACCATCAGAAGCAAGTGAGTAACCAGCACGTAGCTGGTGAATTAGGGTTTTAAATGTGTTTACGATAGGTGCCTGTTTCCATTACCTAACATAATGTGCAAAACATTGTTTTTCTCTTTGCTAAAATGTGAATTATAGCCTGCTTTTCTATAGAAATAAGGCTGTGGGGGGTGAGAGAGAGAGAGAGACAGAGAGAGAATATGTATTAAAACTCTTAATATATTTGGATCCACAGGCCAGTTTTAACCTAATTTGGACTCTAAGCATGTACTCAAAATATAAATCCCACTAATTCAAATAGAAGAAAATGTCCTCCCCTAATATCTTTGCATCCCACATGCCAATTTCAACCACATTTGGTTGAGACTAGGCAGAAAGACCAAAGATATGTGGGACCCAAAATTTCATAACAGTCCAAGCATATTGATGGGATACATATAGTCCCTTTTGTAGCTGAAAAAATTCCATTGAATGCTACCACACTGCTCCCATCCTGTCTTCCACAATAGCTTTGAATCCCACAGGCTGATCTCAGCCACATTTGGTAGAGGGGCCAAAGATAAGAAAGGTGCCCAAAGAGAAGACGACATAGGCGCAGGAGCAGGAGCCAAGGTACTGTTTGCTGTAGTCGCTACTGTGGACGTTGGGAAATATTACCTGTGACTATAGTGCAGGGGGAGGAGGTGTCACATTCTCTTTCCTCTGGTGCTCTACTTTTCTTAGACATCATCCTCAAACTACAAGATGGCAGTTCAAATGTTAATGGGAAGATATGTTTTCTTACAACATCCTTTCAAGCAGACACATGCAGCAGGAACAGGGGAAGAGGAAGGAGTACTGGAGCATGCCATGGGGAATACAAGAAGTACAGCAGAAACTGTGAGGAATCCCCCATTCTTTAAAATGGAGTTTCAGTCTTACGGATTTTGTTCCAGACAAGCCAATAGTGGGAGCTGCCTGGAGAAAGACTTTTTGTTGAATCTACAGCCATGGGGCTAAGCCTTCCCCATTTTTGCTATGACAGGCCTTCATAGTGATTAAGCACATATCCACAGTGGATATCATATCCAACAATTTTGCCCATTTTAAACTATATCAGACAAAATGAATAATAGCCACTATTTATTTCTACTATTTATTTCTACAATTTATACCCAGCCCCTCCTCAGTACAGCTCGGGGTGGCTTCCAACAATATAAAAATACATAAAAACAAATATAAAACAATTTAAAATAATCAACAATTTAAATGTTAAAACAGGGCCCCTGGGAATTAAAACAGTAAGCAGGGTAGGGGAGAAAAACATAACCCTAACCCACCCTCCCCACCCCGAAGGCCTGGGCGAACAGCCAGGTTTTACAACACCGCCGGAATGACAACAGGCTTGGGGCCAGGCAAGCTTCCTCTGGAAGGGAGTTCCAAAGGCGCGGCCCAGCCACCGAGAATGCCCTCTCCATTGTGGCCCCCGCTTTACGCGGGGAACCTCCAGGAAGGCACCCGCGGCCGACCGCAGGAGCCGCTCTGGGTCCCTGAGGTACAAAGGGCCCAGACCATGAAGGTCCTTATAGATGAACACCAAAACCTTCAACCTAGCTCGACACGCTATCGGCAGCCAGTGCAGAGTCTGGAGCACAGGTGTAATGTGCTCCCGACGACCCGTCCCCATAAGGAGATGAGCCGCCATATTCGACACTAGCTGCAGCCTCTGAGCCAGGAACAAGGGAAGCCCCACGTAGAGCGCGTTACAGTAGTCGGGCCGGAGACGAACGGACGCAGCCTACACACCAAATACAACTGGCGGAATGCAGCCTTAGCGACTGCCTCCACCTGCCGCTCCAGGCTCAGGTCCGCGTCCAATATCACCCCCAGACTCCGGACCTGCTGAGTTATAGGAGGGCAAACTCCCCCAATCAGGGGGGCCACTACCTCCCTTGCTCTCCCCACCAACATCACCTTCGTCTTATCGGGGTTGAGCTTCAGTCTGCTCTGCCACATCCATTCCGCCATGGCCTCCAGACATTGGGATAGCAACGAGACAGCCGGGTCTGGGTCAGTTGAAAAGGTGAGGTACAGCTGAGTATCATCAGCACATTGCACATTGGTACAGCTGAGTATCATCAGCACCCCGAACCCTCTCATGACCTCCCCCAAGGGCTGCATGTATACATTAAATAATAATGGAGACAGAATAGAACCCTGTGGAACGCTGCAGGATAAGGTGTGGGGGCAAGATGACTCGGCTCCCAGCACCACCCGCTGGCTTCTCTCTGAGAGGAATGAGCAGAACCATTCAAGAACAGTCCCGTCCAGACCCCCCAGGTCACATAGCCATCTCAGCAGCAGCTCATGGTCCATGGTGTCAAAAGTGGCCAAGAGATCTAGCAGGATGAGAAATGTCGAACATCCTGCATCCATCTCCCGGCAGAGGTCATCTACCAAGGCCACCAACGCCGTCTGAGTGCCATAGCCGGGGCAGAACCCAGATTGAAAAGGGACTAGGAAACTGATGTTGTCCAGATGCACCTGGAGCTGGAGTGCCACCGTCCGCTCAATAACCTTCCCTAAAAAGGGAAGGTTAGAGACAGGTCGGTAACTGGCGAGCACATTCACATCCAAAGATGGTTTCTTCAGCAGGGGGCGCACCACAGCCTCCTTGAGGCAAGGCGACAACCTCCCCTGCTACAAGGAAGTGTTCACTATCCTCGCCAGCACTGTCCCCAACGTCTCCCTGGAGGCTTTCACCAACCAGGACGGGCATGGATCAAGTTCACAACAAGTGGCCCTCACAGACCCCAAGACATCCGCCACATCAGCCGGCGTCACTTCCTGAAAATCCCCCCCACAAAGCTGAACCGCACGGGACCTCCGTCCCCTCGTGCTCTTCCCTTACTGCCCCTAATCCAACGTCAAAGTCGGTCTGAATCCGAGCAATCTTGTCTGCGAAGTAGTTGACAAACTCCTCACAGCGGGCTTGAGACAAGTCCCCATCCAGGCAGACGGAGGCTGGACTAACCAGCCCCCGCACCACCCGAAACAGCTCCGCTGGATGTGACTTCACAGACACTATGAGGACAGCAAGGAACTCCTTCCTTGCTGTCCTCAGAGCCTCAACATAGGACCCCAAATGGGGACTATTCCCTCACTCCCCGGGTTCTAGACCGGCCCCTGCGGTCATCCAGGGATGCCGTATTGGAGGTCCCTTGGGTTTCCCAGGAGGCCACGTAGGATAGGGCATTCTCAGTGGACGTGCTGCACCTCTGGAATTCCCTCCCGGTAGGGCCTCGTCTAGCCCCGTACCTCCCGACCTTTTACAGGAATTGTAAGACCTGACTGTTCCGTCAGGCGTTTGGCAAGGGAGGGGGATTGGGGAGGGGGGGCTTCTATGTTTTTATTATTGGTATTCTATTTGGGGATATATTTAAAACATTATTGTATTTTATATTTATTATTGTTGTTGTTAGTTGCCCCGGCCTGCCTGTGGCAGGAGGGGCAGGATACAAATTTGTTAAATAATTCGAGTCCATTTTTGCTAGATTTCCATTTTGGGTTTTCCGGTCATCATTTTGGATTTTCATTTATTCATTTGAACAGATGTTCAAATATTTTATTATTCCATTGTTCAGTTACTTCATTTTGGCTATTTGTCCGTGTACAGTAGGTGAAAATGAAGTAAACCAAATAACTGAATATCTGAACCAATACATAGAAAATCAAATAACCGAAAGGGCTTATATCCATTTCCGCTATAGTTATAATTTTGATATTCAGAGGGCTATCCCAGTGTTAACCTGACTTGAACATTTCTAACTTGGGTCTAACTTAGGTCTTCAGCTTCTCCTTCTACTCCTCCTCCTTCTCCATCAGTTCTCCTTCTTCTATATGTATCCCATGGGGTAAGGCCACATGAGACATTAACCCACATTGGGCCACTTTACCTCACATTAACCCATGATGCAACTGACAGTCAGCTGGTGGCTGCCAGATGTTCACCCGCTTCTGTCCTGGACTGGGTGACTGGCTACTATGTCACACATTCACTGGAAAAGTCTGGTGATGCATCACAGGCTACTGTTGCCCCACTTGTGCCAATGTGGGGTAATGGGCCACCTCCCATCAGGCCAGTCCTGTGCAGCCCCATCTCATGACAAGGTCCACCATCACCATAGAGCCGTGGGCACAGATTGCCATTTCTGTGCATCTACATCATGGCAGAGGGGCAGAATAGTGAGTGGGCTGGGGTGTGTGGATGGGGAGGGGCTGGGTGTCCACCCATTTTCCCCATAGGGGGGCAGATTGGATTGCTCTTCCCACCAGCACAAAATGTGGTGACTGCATTCGTCCTGGGACGGACAGGGGATCCGGCAAGCCCTCTCATGTGGCTTACCCCATGGTCACAAGCAGTCTCTCCCAATCAATTGTCCAAAGACTTTCAGTTTCTGTTCTGGTGGTATTGAAAAATACTTTGTCACCTTGGTGTGCCCAACAGCCATGATGTCATATTTATTTATTTATTTATTTTATTTGTTTATTTCCATAAATTATATCCTGTCCCCTTCTGCCCAATGGCAGCTCAGGGTGGCATACAATGAATAATAAAAACATACAAAAAATACAGTATAGAACCATTCAAATTTACAAAACAAATTTATAAAACCGATGAGGCCTGAATAGCCCAATACCTCCCACCCCCCAAAAAGAAAAGAACCCCCCCAACCCATCCCCGTCTGGTCCAACTTTGTGGGGGGAGTTTCAGGAAGTGACGCCAGATGATGCGGCAGATGTCCTGGGGTCTGTGCGAGCCACCAGTTATGAACTCGATCTGTGCCCGTTCTGGCTGGTGAAAGCCTCCAGGGAGACGTTGGGGACAGTGCTGGCGAGGGTGATCAATGCATCCTTGCAGCAGGGGAGGTTGCTGCCTAGTTTCAAGGAGGCTACGGTGCGCCCCTTGCTGAAGAAACCATCGTTGGACATGGATGCACTCGCCAGCTACCATCCTGTCTCTAACCTTCCCTTTTTAGGGAAGGTTATTGAGTGGGTGGTGGCGACCCAGCTCCAGGCGCATCTAGACAGCATTGGTTTTCTGGACCCTTTCCAATCTGGGTTCCACCCCGGCTATGGCACCGAGACGGCATTGGTGGTCTTGGTCGACGACCTCTGATGGGAGATGGATGCAGGATGTCCAACATTTCTCATCCTGCTAGATCTCTCGCCTGCTTTTGACACCGTGGACCATGAGCTGCTGCTGAGATGACTACGTGACCTAGGGGGTCTGGACGGGACTGTTCTTGAATGGTTCTGCTCATTCCTCTCAGAGAGAAGTCAGCGGGTGGTGCTGGGAGCTGAGTCATCTTGCCCCCGCACCTTATCCTGCGGCGTTCTGCAGGGTTCTATTCTATCTTCATTATTGTTTAATGTATACATGCAGCCCTTGGGGGAGGTTGTGAGAGGGTTCGGGGTGTGATGTCACCAATATGCTGATGATACTCAGCTGTACCTCTCTTTTTCAGCTGACCCAGACCTTGCCATCTTGTTGCTATCCCAGTGTTTGGAGGCCGTGTTGGAGTGGATGTGGCAGAGCAGACTGAAGCTCAACCCCAATAAGACGGAGGTGATGGTGGTGGGGAGAGCGAGAGAGGTGGTGCCCCCCCCCTGATTGGGGGGGTTTGGCCTCCCGTAGCTCGGAGGTTCGGAGTCTGGGGGTGATTTCGAATGCAGACCTCCACCTGGAGTGGCAGGCGGAGGCAGTGGCGAAAGCCGCCTTCCGCCAGTTATGTCTGGTGCAGAGGCTGCGTCTGTTCATCTCTGGCCCGGACCTGGCCTCCCTCATCCATGCCTTCGTTACCTCGAGGCTGAACTACTGCAATGTGCTCTACGTGGGGCTACCCTTGTTCCTGGTTCAGAGGCTGCAGCTAGTGCAGAATGCGGAGGCGCACCTCCTGTCAGGGACGGACCGTCGGGAGCATATAACACCTGTGCTCCGAACTCTGCACTGGCTGCCGATAGCGTGCCGAGCCAGGTTCAAGGTATTGGTGTTAATATACAAGGCCCTTCATGGTCTGGGCCCCTCATACCTCAGGGACCGCCTCACCCTCCGTGCCCCAGAGCGGCTCCTTCGGTCCGCCGGGGGTGCCTTTTTGTAGGTCCCCCTTGTTAAGTGGGGGGCCACAATGGAGAGGGCATTCTTGGTGGCCGGGCCGCACCTCTGGAATTCCCTCCTGGAGAAAGCTCACCTGGCCCCAAGCCTTTTGACATTTTGGCGAATCTGTAAGACCTGGCTGTTCACCCAGGCCTTTGGGGAGGGGGGTGGGATGGGGGAGGGGGTGTTTTATCTGCCCCCACCTTTATTTATTTATTATCCCAGCCTGTTTTATTGTAGTGTTTTTATGGATTGTTTTATTATATTGTTTATAAATTGTTTTATAACTAACTTGTTAGCCGCCTCGAGCTGTTCGCAGGAGGGGCAGGATACAAATTGAATAAATAAATAAAATAAATAAATAAATAAATCCCCCTCACCGAATGCCTGGGGAAACAGCCAGGTCTTGCATTGACTGCAGAAGGAGGGGAGATGCGGAGAGAGGTGAACCTCCACTAGGAGGGAGTTCCACAGCCGAGGCACAGCCACCGAGAACACAGTCTGGAACGTTGCCACCCGGAATACCGAGGGGACCTCCAAGAGGGCTCCCCCGGCCATCCACAGGGGCCAATCCAGGACACGAAGGGCGAAGCGATCCAACAGGTATGCAGAGCCCACACGGTATAGAGCTTTAAAGGTAATAACCAACACCTTGAATTAGACCCGGAAGACTATAGGCAGTCAGCGCAGTGAGTGGAGCACCAGTATTATATGCTCCCAGTGGCCCGTCCACACTGCGTTCTGCACCAGCTGCAGTCATGACTCCTGCTAGCATGGGTATCACATTTTATGGAGGTACCATCACTGGTTGTTAAGCTCCATGCTCCTGTGAACATGGTTTTTTGCATGTCAGCAGGTACACAAGCCCTCCAGCACTTCACATGCTAATGAACTACCATTGTCTGTAGTCAAAATTGTTATTCAGGGAGAGGGGGGGTTGGAACAGGAGAGGAGGGAGCGGAGGGGCTTGGAACAGGAGACGCTGCAGGGGAAGCTACCTCTTGTGCCCTCTCAAGCCTTCATTGGCTGTCTTCATCCCCCCCCCCCAGGTATAATATCCAGAGGCTGGGGCCCTTGGGCGCCAGCCGAAGAGCAACACCTAAGTGTGTTGGCCATTGGCAGGGCCATTTGAGGGGCCGTGTGTGGGCGTGGGCACACACCCCCTCTTACATTTGGAGGGATTGCAAGTGTATCTGTGGAGATCCTGACAGCAGCGACCGCTGAATCTACTCTCTGGCAGTTGCAGGAGGAACTGCTACATGGCGACTGCCTCTCCCCTTATTTGTCTGTCAGCTGGTGTGTGCTTGCTGTTGGGGCTGCTGGAGCATTTTTTCCAGCCACAGACTGACAAGGGTCAGGCACAAGAGGTTGCTGAGGAGGTTGTGCAATCTAATTATGAGGATCCATTGAGGGGCTTGCAGCAGGATATTAGTGGAACCAGTCAACAAATATTTCTGACAAATTTGGAACATCAGTTAAATCTGCTGCATTGTAAGTTTGACGACCTAAATGTCAGATTAGAGTTAGACATGAATACACAATTTAAAGAGTTGGAGGAGAAATTCCAACAATCTAATGAACTCCTACTTGCTTTGAACGTTTTGATAGGGGGTCTATGGTTGGAGTTCTCTACACGGACAGGTAAAATGAATCTGTGGGAAGTTCCAGGTATTTTTCAGAGAGATGCAGCTACGCAGACCTCGTCAATTCCCCAGCCTAAGAATAGCATGATTAATGTCCTTTCTGAGCACAGACCAGCTAAAGTTAAAATAAAAAAAAACCTAAAGGTTCGGATTCAAGAATCTAGTGGTGGGCCTCTGGTAGATATCTCCAAGAGAGAGGAACAGGGAGATGGTTCTTCCTTGGCTTCTCAGGCCAATAGCAGACTCCGTTCTAACCTATGAGGTCCTTTAGTCAGCAAAGGGGCATCCTGTTTTTAAGATTTGACCACAGGATACTGCAATTCGATGGTCGACAGCTCTCACATTTCATTTTAGTAAGAAGAAGAAATATAGTTTCCTTAAACATGGGGTCCTAGATATACAGTTTCTTTTAGATTTCCTCCAGGGAAAAATGGCCCAGAAGGTCTTGATGGAAGAAATGGGAGAGGTTAGAGCCCTGTTAGATAAAGGAGGATTTTCTAGGTGGGAAGTTACTTTTCTTTCCATTCAAATTTAAGATAGACTATGGAGGAGTAAGACTCTGCTTAGATCAACTGGGATTTTCATTAAAAGGACTGAAAATACCCTTGCCAGAGCTCTAATTTTAGAGCAGGATGGGCCAGGTAAGCAGCTAGAGGAGCAAGACAGTGCCTTAGAGTGTTTTTTGACTAAAAAAAATTGACTAATGTTGGACGAAACCGGCTCACCGGATTCCATGAACTCGCCTGCTGCGGTCTTTGGAATATTGGAAGGCCAAGGTGGGAGATTACAGATGAGGGAAATCCCCAAATAGGTCGAGCATGTTTTGGCTGTACAACACTAGAAGACACGGTCCTTTTTAGACCAGATGCTTCTCCTACTAGAAATGCGGCAATGTTAGGTACCCCGCCTGGAAAGAGAGGGGAGTCCTCAATAAGACCTGTGAAGGTGGGGTCCCAGTCCTCGCAATGACGGTCTCAGCGGGCAACTCTAACCTGTTTAACATGGAACATAGAGGGCCTTGAGTCTAAATTAGGAGATGAAGACTGGAGAGAATTTATAGGAGCTTACGATATAATTTGCCTTCAAGAGACATGGCTAATGGCAGTCAATATGACCTCCCTAAATTTTAAAGGTTTTACGGTGTATGGTAGACCAGGGTCATCTAGGGCAAAGAAAGGAAGGCAGTCAGGAGGCATTATTAATCTTGTATCCTCCCAGAAGATAATTTATGCAGAAGTAATTCAGTCATCGATTTGGAACTGCTTAGCCATGGCTATAAAAATTCCAAATCAAGGCAATTATGTGTTGATTAATGTATATATTCCCCCAGAAACTTCACCTTTCTATGAGGAAAATTGCTGGGAACAGTTAAGTGAGTTGCTCACTGGTATTAGTCTTAAGTATACGCAAAGCATTATACTACTGGTGTGGGATTTCAACGCCAGGATGGCGAATTTGGACAAAGAAGGCCCTAATGATGAGATGAATTCCGCGGGTGGGTTCCCTAATAGGGCCTCCCTAGATGGAATAGTTAATAAGCACGGGGAGAAGTTTATGCAACTCCTTGCAGAACAAGGCCTCATAATAATTAATGGGCGTACACCCTCCGATCCCTGGGGGAATACACGTTTGATTCAAACCTAGGAGTAAGTCTGATAGATTATGTTTGTCTCCCAGTCTCAGCATTCTCCCTTGTGTGGGATTTAGCTGTAATTCAAAGACCAGAGGGGTCCCATTTTCCTCTACGCCTGGACTTAAATCAGAATGAGGGATATGTCCGTGTAGGAGAACCCCATCCATCTAATGTAATCGTAAGATTAAAGTGGACAGCAGTTACAGGAACTAAGGTATTGCAGTTTCTCCTGTCTCCAGAAGGTGTGGTGTTATAAACTGCCATACTGAAGACAGGAGAGTATAGTGCTATGTGCAATAGTGTGCAGGCTGTTTTTGATCAAGTTCTGACGTATGCTAGAAACATCACCCTAACCAAGACCGTCCTTAACCCAAGAGTGTGTTATGATGCCCAATGTAGAAATGAAAAGATGATGATGATTAGGGCAAGGAGAAAATGGGTGAGATATAGAGTGGACGTGAATTAGCAGGAATTCATTCTCCTAAGAAGGAACTATTATAAACTTTTGAGAGAGAAGAAAAAATCAAAAGCAGCACAAACATGGGCAGAGTTGCAAGCGGCTGCGCAAACTAAGGATTCCTCTAAACTTTGGAAAATAATTAACAGCTGGTGTGTGAACAAAGGGAGTGTTGGAGACCCTGTGATATCAGAGGAGACTTGGATATCCTATTATTCCTATGTTTTTAAGAAAGTAGATATGGTAGGTGC
This sequence comes from Sphenodon punctatus, assembly GCA_003113815.1. Taxonomy (NCBI): domain Eukaryota; kingdom Metazoa; phylum Chordata; class Lepidosauria; order Sphenodontia; family Sphenodontidae; genus Sphenodon; species Sphenodon punctatus. The sequence goes on along the minus strand of QEPC01007654.1, from coordinate 2,722,047 downwards.
ACTGTTGGAAAATGCTCTGAAGTACGTAGTCTTGGGAGGGGATAAATTTTCCTTTGTCCCATTGGTTACTGAACAGGAGGTACTGCTAGCTATCAATAAGCTTGCAAAGGGAAAGGGCCCTGGGGCAGATGGAATTCCACCAGAGCTCTTTAAGAGCCTTGTGTCCTGGTGGGCCCTGGTGTTAGCCAGATTTTTCACCTTGATTAACTACACTGGAGAACTTCCGCATACCTGGGCCAAAGCTATTATAGTACCCATTTTTAAGCGAGGAAACATGCTGGATCCAGCTTGCTATAGGCCAATTAGCCGCCTTCCTATAATCGGTAAACTATATGCAAAAATTTTATTTGACAGCCCTTGAAAAATGGGTGGAGGTCGATCATCCTCTGCATGAGGAGCAATCAGGCTTTAGTAGATCTAAATCAACTATCAATAACTGTTTTGTCTTGAAACATCTTATAGACAAATATGTGGTCGTGAAACAGGGAAATCTTTTTGTTGCTTATATAAACCTTACAAGGCCTTTGATTCAGTTTATAGGGAACTTCTGTGGAAGAAGTTAAAGAAAATGGGGGTACCTGCAGAGTTGCTGGAATTAATTATGAAACTGCATGAAGCAACTAAGGCAATGGTAAGGATGAGCCCTAGAAGGGATGTTACTGAGGAATTTTATTAGAAAAAGGGGTAAGGCAGGGATGCCTATTGGCTCCCCTCCTTTTTAATTTATATTAAATTTATATTAATCCATGCCTTCGTCACCTCGCGGCTCGACTACTGCAACGCGCTCTACGTGGGGCTTCCCTTGTTCTTGGCCCGGAGGCTGCAGCTGGTGCAGAATGCGGCGGCTCGTCTTCTTACGGGGACGGGTCGCCGGGAGCACATTACACCGGTGCTCCGAGCGCTGCACTGGCTGCCGATAGTGTGCCGGGCCAAGTTCAAGGTCCTAGTGATGATCTATAAAGCCCTATACGGCCTTGGCCCCTCTTACCTTAGGGACCGCCTCGCCCTTCGCGCCCCGGAACGGCTCCTGCGGTCTGCCGGGGGTGCCCTCCTGGAGGTCCCCCGTGTTAAGCGGGGGGCCACGATGGAGCGGGCATTCTCGGTGGTAGGGCCGCGGCTGTGGAACTCCCTTCCGGAGGAAGCTCGCCTGGCCCCAAGCCTTTTGACATTTCGGCGGAACTGTAAGACCTGGCTGTTTGCCCAGGCCTTTGGGAGGGAGGGTGGGGGGTGTGATTTTAATCCCCCGCCTGTTTATTTATTTACTACTGTCTTTTAGCCCTGTTTTATTGATGCATTTTATATTTATATTTTAACTGTTTTTAATTGTTTTTTATCATTGCTGTTAGCCGCCCCGAGCTGCATTGCAGGAGGGGGCAGGATACAAATCTATAAAATAAATAAATAAATAAATAAAATATGTAGACTATTTAGTTCCTACAGTTATGGCAGCAAATCCAACCCCTCCACGAATAAGAGAGAGGGCAATAGCTATAATGTTATATGCAGATGATATTGTCCTCATTTCGCAGACGAGAAAAGGGCTGCAACAGATGCTAGTGGCTTTGCATAGTTATTGCCAGCAGAATGTGTTATTAATTAATATGAAGAAATCGAATGTGATGGCCTTCGGTAAATCTCGTATTGCATATAGCTGGTATATTGGAGGGCAAGAGTTATCCCCAAGCTCACACTATACATATCTGGGAGTGCTATTTTCCTCTAATAATTTGTGGAAAAAACATAATGATGGACAGATAGCTAAGGCACAGCGAATAGCCAGAGGACTGCTAAAATTAGATCATGTGGCTCCAGTGGGCCCCTCTTGGACAAATGCTGGATATTTTCAGAATAAAGGTCATTTCAAGTTTTCTTTATGGAGGAGAAATAACTGCAGCATTTTCCTCTAGTAGGATAGAGGTCCCACAGAACTCTTTCCTCCGTAGCATTCTGGGAGTCCCCAAGGCAGCTCCTCTTACTATGCTTAGGATAGAGACAGGGACACTATTGATTTTCTCCCAATTGTGCCTTAGAGTTTTCTCCTTCTGGAAGAATATAATGAAGGGGAATTCTAATCTGGTCACTGGCTGTTACTTAGAAGAAAAAGAACACGTGGGATTTCCCCAATACCCATGGCTAAAGAACTTAAAGCAATTGACTAGTGCTATAGGTCTTCCAAAGGGAGAAGAGGGTTTACCTGATAGCAGACCCTCTAAATGGGAGTTAAAGGAGAAAATAAAAGACTGGGCTAACACAAAAGATTTGGAACTTCTACAAGAAAGCAAAATTTCAGTCTATTACCCCAAAGTTAAGACTTCTGTGAAATTAGAATCTTATCTGGAGAAAATTCAGGATCCTAGGCTGCAGAGATTGTTTATGCTACTACGTTTGAAACGGCTGAAGTTACAGGAAGGAGGGAGGGAGGGTATACCAAGGCCAAGGAGGACGTGTATGTTCCGTCCATCTGTGGTGGAGACTTTGCCCCATATTATCTATGAGTGCCCTAGGTATGCGGTTTATAGGGAACTTTGGATCCGACCGGTCCTAGAAGAGGGTACCTTGAGTCATTCAAAAACTTGTGAGGAGCTGTTAAGTCTATTGGATGAAGCTCAAATCAAAGTGGTGTCAATGTTTTTATTAATTGTGAATCGAGAGCGTACAGCAACATGAAATTTGTTTAATCTATTGGGTATGACATTGCTTTCTGTGGTTGTACATACCGGGATTCGTTTTCCCGTTTTGATTCTAGTTGATTTTTGAGTTATATGCTTTTTTATGTTCAATGTATTGTGAATAGCAGATACCTGCTGAACCAATACAATCTTTTAAGTTAAGTTATTCGTAAACTGAAAGAGTGTCTGGCTCCTAGTTTATGGCTTGCGTCTCAAAGTGGTTTTGTAATTTATACAAATTTTCATTTTACAACGTTTCCATCATATTTTGGTAATGCACTGCTGTACATAGTATCATAAAACAGCTCCTACTGATATCAAACATGACTATAATTTACACATACATTTTCAAAATACAGAAATGTTTCTCTTTACACGTGGACTAACATTGGTTTTCATAATCACATCATATTGGTCACTTGTGATCCATTGCAACAGCAGTCAGAGGACAATATACAAGGAAATATAAAAACATGCTTTCGAAATTGTGATACTCCTCACAATAAGTGAGAAGAGTTTGTTTTCAGCCTTTATAGAGAACAGTCTTCACCCTAAAAGTTTGGAGTCTTTGGTGAACATATGTGTCTGTAAAGTTATGAAATAAGGAGAACAACAGAAATCACTCGGCCCACGACAGACCAGTTCACACCTGCCCTGAATGTGATAGAGTGCAGATCCAGAATTGGTCTCTTATAATATGTACAAGCAAACCGTAATCTTTGATTATGAAGGACAACCATTTTCACATCGTTTTATCATGGGCCTTTTGGCATTACTCCTGCTCCATCCCAGGTCAGCTCAGGTTGCGCCTTTCCCACGCATGACTGTGCTGCGTGCATGTTCTGCCACGGCATGTTCTGCCAGTGCACTGCGCTTAGCAGGCAGCTCACAGAGGCCACTGGATTGCACCCTAAATGTTTATAAAATCTAATTTAACATCCTGGCATTTATGGGGGCGTTTATTTCTTGAAGAAATGAACACTTTCTGAATGGGGACAATGTGTTAAAATATAAATATTTGTTGAAAAATTGCTTATTTTAATCCATTTATGATTGTAAATCTCATGGGTCAGTTTTTGGAGCACACAGCACTTGAAAATCCTGACCTGGTCATTTTTTGAAGCACACAATTGAAAATCCTTCCTGGCCAAATTTTCAGAGCAGCTCATTTGGTATCAAGACCACAATCCTGAAACTACTTAGAATCCCAAGGATACTGGCCAAACCATCATAAGGGTCAGATTTCCAAAACCCCTCATCAAACAGCATCTGTTGTTGTGTTACCTGTGGCCAGACATTCAGAAAATGCTCAGCAAGAGAAGTAAATGAGAATCAAAGTCTTTTGAAAATTCAGCCCCATGTGCACCAAGAGCATTTTAAAAAAATATAACAATGGAGAGACATGCAGCATAACAGAGGGCATTTTCAGACAAGACACTCTCCACCCACTGACTACCCACTATACATGTTACAGGGCACCCATAGGACAATACTGCAGCCCTGCAACATGTATAAATGGGTGCATGGTGGGTGGGTAGTGGGTGAAGAAGAGTGTCTTGTCTGAAAACGCCCAGAGTTAGAAAGAGCTTGCAGTGCCAGTTAGGGGTGTTAACAAATGAGATTTTAGACTGCTGTAGCCCCCAGCAGATGGGTGTCCGCCAGCCCGTTTATTAGGTGTTTGACACCACCGAGCACAGGACCACCACCAGACTCACAGTCCCTGCTCATGGTGTGGTCTTGGAGAATGTGGAACTGGCTGTGCAGGCAAATGCAGGCTACTGTTACAGTTAGGTTGTAGGCAAGACACACCAGGGGATGCCCCTTTATTAGGCTGGACACGCAAAATGTGTTGGTGGGGGCTGCGTAGATCAAACCCAGACCACAGCAGGCTAACATCTTGGTAGTTAACACCCTTAGTACAGGGGGGAAAATATGCATGTGAAATGTATATGTTCTGCTTTTACTTGGTTTTGTTATCAGTAGAAGAAACCCCTCTTCAGTATATCTGAACTAATTCCACCTCCCAGGAGCTGAGTTGGGTGTCCTTGGAATGTTTGTTCTGGACTCTGTGCTGTGTGGGGCGTGTGTTTGGGACTGGACTGTCAGCCTGGCATGGAAGGGGGTGTGGGGATTATTAGTTGTCTTTTTCAGCTGCTGTCCCATTGGTCTCCCTGATGCATTTCGCCTTGTGTTCTTCGATTGCTAAGTAGTTCTATCCCTTTTATTGTACAAATATTATCACTGTCACTTTGTGTCACCCTGCTGATTGGATCTCTCCTTTAACATGAATGGGTGAGTGGCTATGTCCCATCAGGTCTAGAGGTGTGTGTAACAAAGCATGGAATTCAAGAAGGTGGAATTTCAAGCATAATTAAATTGTTGTCAACAATTAATTGTCCTTTTCAGCCTTTATTTGAAGTATTTTCAACTGCTTAGGTAATTAGTTAGTTGTGATTTACTTTATGCACACCACTCGTATCTTTTATCTTTACTATCTTAGATAGGATTTTCATTTGTATTTGAAGGTGAAAATTTGCTAAAATTACACAGCCCAAACAATTTCATGAATAGCAAATTGAAGGAGGAACCAGAAGATCAGCTATCTTGGACTTCATCCTAACCAGTAGGGAAGTACTGGTAAATAATGTTAGGGTAAGGGGAACTTTGAGGGGAAGTGATGACACATAGTTGGACGTTCATTATTCTAAGGCCATTTTTAAACAAGCATGGCTGGGGGACAGGTCCGTGTTGGCTGACTGAATCCCTCCCCACTCACATGGAGTGAGCAGAGACAGATTCAAATAGGCAGCAGCCAAGGAGTCCACAGCCTCCACCCACCCAACCATCCACCAGCCCCAACCACAGTTCCAATGGACAGCAGTTCCACCTGCCGAGCCAAGAACTGCCCAGCCCCCCACATCAATATGCCCCCACTACATGATGTGGGGTTCATGGACAAGTGAAGCCACCACAGCCCCTACAGCCCACCTTCAGCAGGAGTCTGGGAGGGCAGGGGAGGAGGGACAGGGGAAGGTGGACCCATGCATTTTTCGCGATGCACACTGCTGGCCGTTAGCCACAAGGGCTCTGGGCAACAACACACAAAACCCCAGTGCCTGCCGCATGGGCAGCTCAGGAACACAAGGGAGACCAATGGAGCAGGAGCTGAATAAGCCAAGTACCAATCCCCACGCATTCCTCCATGCCAGGTTAGCAGTCCAGTCCCAAACATATTCACACAGCACAGAGTCCAATACAAACACCGGCAGTGCACGGGCCATGTTCCAAGGGCGATCACAGCTTCCAGCGTGGGGGTGATGAACCCCGTGCCACAAACAGGATGACTCTGTGAGGGAGTGAGCAGGAAGCAGAAACCTCCCTACCGTGTTATGCATCCACAAAAGCACATGGAAACACTCCAGCTTTTAGAGCAGATTTGAGTTCCAACCTGCCTAGAGATCTCCTACAGAGACAGCCTGAACCCCAAAATTGTTGGGTGCCACTGATGGATTGAGCAGGGCTTTGTCTTGCCAGGGCTTCCCCTCTACCTTCTGAACAGCCACCTACACCTGGGCAGATGCTCCTGGTCTCTTCTACCCAGTACCCCAGCTCCTTGACTCTGCCAGCCATACCCCCATGGGGTCGGGCACCCCAGAGTTACAAGTGGTTAGCTCAATCCCTTGAGTATGGAAGAAGGATAGGGTTTCTCTCGGTAAACAGAGTTGGGATTCCCTGGAGATCTAAGGGGCATTAGACCACACACACCCTACTGTAGTAAAGGAAAAACAGTTTATTCTCCCAAAGTTAAGAACAAAGAGTAAATATAAGCTTCTGCCAAGTTGCACAGCCCCCACCATGGCTAGATCTGTGTGGCTCGTACTAGTCTGGTTCAGTACTCTGTGTGGGTGACTGACTGTGCTGTAGTCTTTAGCCTCACTGCAAGTGCTCAAAAAAGCAGAACTCTGCACCTACTCTCCCCCACGAATGCCCCCACAGACTTTGGGAATCCAATGACTGAAGCCTGTGGCTCTGGCACATGCTCCTCCTCTGCTCTGCCCACCTCCTCAAGTTTTCTTCACTCTCTGTACAAATGCTCCCAAAAGCAGATGTCTTCATCTAATAAAACCTCTATAGTTTACACAGGAGCAACACCTGCAAGTGATTTAAGGAACTTTACAAATTCTGTAAAAATTTTGAAACTGATATTGCTTATAAGATTTAGATCCTTTATCCAATCCTTCTGAAATTTTTCAGGAATGCTCCCCTATGTGAGGGAAACAACCTGTCCAAAGCTCATCCGAATTGGCTGGACACCAAAGACGCTATATCTGGAAATGTGTGTACAAACCATGAAATGATTAAATTGCTAATACAATCAGTACCCTTTATCCAATGTTCCTTTAAGTTAGCAGGGGTTATCCCTTTTAGGATGGGTACAAGGAGTACAAATTTCACCCAAATTGTATGGAAAACAAAGACATTACAGCTACCAATGTGTGCATAAGTACAAAAACTCAAGTGCTTGCAGAATCAGGACTCTTTGGAAGGGATGATCCCCTGGATGAGAGATACAGTCAGTCTACATTACAAGCAAATTGGATTTTAAAATGAAAAAGTTGTAGCCGGAAATCAATTTTCTTATAGAAATCAATGTGGGGAAAACAAAATTCAAAAATGAAAACATTATATAATAAAATTACAAATTCCATAATTTCTGGACTCTCCGGTCCACCAGGGATGCCTTCTTGGAGGCTACAATGGGGTGTTCTCAGTGGCTGAGCCCCGGTTGTGGAACTCCTTCCCAGAGGAAGCACGACTGGCCCCGAGTCGGCTGGCCTTCCATCAGGCCTGTAAGACATGGCTGTTCTCCCAGGCCTTCGGAGGCGGGGAGGCGAGGGTGAGCTAAATTTTTGTGGGGGGGTATTTTAAAACTGTTTTAATAATATATGTGTAGATTTTTATATTTTTAATATTTTTTTTATATAGTGGTAAATTGTTTATCTCGTGTTAGAAGCCGCCCCGAGATGCCATAGGCATAGGGGGCGGCATATAAATGGAATAAAATAAATAAAATAAATAAATAAAATAATTATGAAATAATTACAAAATTACAAGTTCAGTAATGGGCCCCTGTTGCACACCCCTAGTAGAACCGGGGACATGCCTGACATGTAATGACCACAGTAAGCAATGGCTGTCCCATGAGGATGGGAGGCCAATATAAGCTCAACAGGGCACCTGACAAGCAGATGAAGCTGTGTCCCAAGGCTGCCAGATAGCGGAAGGCCAGACAACAGAAATTATTAGCCCCTCCCCAGAGAGTTAATTGCAGACAGCAGATATGGGAACACCTGACCACGTTGCGGGGTGGGGGGGGCTGCAGCCACAGGGATGGGCATCAGAACCTTGTCCCCGGCTGAGAAACAGAGAACAAACCCAGGGGAAACACACTTGGACAGCACGTTAGGCAATAACATGTAACCATTTTATTCACTATATAATAGGATGGGGGTGGGGGAAACAGGATTCTGCAACACAGTAGCCTCAGTCCTGACTCCTTCTGGTGCTTTGGGCATGGGATAGATTGACCGGAAGATCTCCAGCAGGAGCTGATGGTCCTGGCTCCGCTCCCAGCGAATCTCATGCACTGTAAGGGGCGATGGAGCGGTAGAGAAATCTGTCTGCCTCCTTATGAAATGGTGCTGTGAGCCTGGCACCTCTGGCAGGAGGTTGCTATTGTGGACCAAGTTGTAGTCATTCCTCAAATCCCACTGGGACATGTCCCTATTGTACTCCAGCCGTGCCATCCCCTTGGAGATGTCTTGCTATACTGATTCCTTTTGGTAGCATCTCACAGGTTTCTCCTGCATTTTGGCCTCCCCCCCACAAACGAATGAAGGCCTTGGTCTCTTCCTGTGCACAGGGCATGCCCTTGGGTGCATGGCCTGTGAGGACTGTGGCAAAGTGTTTGTCAGTGTTTCACATGAGATCTTCATTGACAAGCTTGCAAAGAGTGAGCTGGAAGATGCTACAACAGGAGTTCAGGCAGGAGTGCCTAATAGATATTTGTAAGTACAAGGTAAAATGCCATATGAGGCTTTCTTTTTCTCCTATTTCTCCTATTTCTGGCATCCCATTCCTGAACCTCCTATATCCAAACCTGCCTTATGTCCCTCAATTTTTCTTTATTCTAGAGATGCTTTAGGGTCCTCCCATATCAGACATCTCTCAAAAAGCATGCCTCCCCACCCCACCCCACCCAAAGTGTCCAGATACAGGAGGTTCTGCTGTATTCATTTTACAGGAAGCTTCTGTAATTGCTCACTAATTTGAGACATCTGCTGTGTTTTCTGTTTCGGAATGCTAATTGTAGGCTAGCCTTTCATCCTTATAAGATTACTAAATGTCTTTTCAAGATAGCTAGAGTTCAAGTTGCAGTAAATAACAAACCAATAGCACCACTCTCAGACACGGGTTCATCTAAAAAGTGGGAGGGGCAGAGAATCAATTTGCAGTACTCCTTATCTTGACCAATTTCTTTTGGAGAATAAGAATCACTTTGAGCTGACACAGATTAATTACACAGATTATATCAACTGTCTTCATCAGGATCCCATAATAATGAGAGGGTGCATCAGTCTGTTTACTCTCTCCTCAGCCACATGTAGAATTATTATTGATTCCTGTGTCCATTTTTCAGACGTCATGTCTTAAATCTCAGCTTCACAATGTAGAAGAGCAGCCTTACTAGGCAGAAGGACCAGTGTGCCTGTCCAGTACATTTTGCTTGGCTATTTTTAATATAATACTGTTTTAACTGCTGGATTTTTTAACTTTAGGTTTGAAATAATGCTTTGGTGAATTGTAAAGATAAAGACCAAATACAGGTTTTTAAAAATTAAATAGGTGAGAGAGACAGTTGTCATAATTTAAAGAAATCTAATTTCCTTTCTCTCCATCAAAAATATAAACAGGGAAATTGAGCAGTCTCATTGGAATTACATTCCAATGTTTTTTTGTTATCTGTATATAATTTTACATTTATTTAAGAGTATCCCTTTAAAAGGAACGCCTATCTCCTTCTGTTGGTGGTTGGTAGAGGACAGAGGAAACCACACAGGAACTGTGTGGATGGCTGCACATGTAAGTGCAACCGGGATCCGAAAACAACACGTGCACGGTTTGCACATGCATCACCTGGTTGCTGCTTGCAGCCCTGCACAGGGGCACTGCAGCCTTTGGAATCACAGCCAAGGGGAATGAACCACCCTCTTCCCTCCCCCCCCTCCTTTCGCTTCCTAGGCAGCCAACGTAACCAAGAACAATACATGTTTAAGACCTCTCATGAGATCCTTTTATTCCATTACAATTAGGGAAACAAGTGCAAACAAACAAACAAATGCACCAGAAAATCAGGTCAATATACTAATATTATTTTAAACCAGGAGGAGGGTACGTGTTCCAAAGTAGCATCCTAGGCTCTTAAGAGACAAAGCCTAAAACTATTATATTCAGCAGATTATGTCTTCAAAGAACTTTCTGATTACACAACTGGAGGCTCAGTTGAATCAGGAGCCCACCTATGAGTTTCTGCATTTTGCAATAAAACATAAATAGATTAGGTATAGAATCAAAATACATCCTCAGATGTTGGAATTTCTATGAAGGATGGTTTTTTTGCTCGCTTGTTTGTTTGTTTTAATCTATTGAAAGTTTAATAGGGTCATAAACATCCATCTTACTAATTAATTTCAAAGTTTTCTCTAATGAAAGACAAAAAATTCCTTGCTCATGAAATTTGGAGGGTAAAGGCCGGGTACAATGGATGGACCACAAATATTAAATAGTTAGCTAGCCAGTGAAGAAAAGCGAAGTAACTTTTCTGATAAAGTGGTCTAGACCAGGGTTGGGGAACCTTTTCCCTCTGGGAGGCCACTTTGAAAATCAGAACAAGCTCCNTTAATTGCAGACAGCAGATATGGGAACACCTGACCACGTTGCGGGGTGGGGGGGGCTGCAGCCACAGGGATGGGCATCAGAACCTTGTCCCCGGCTGAGAAACAGAGAACAAACCCAGGGGAAACACACTTGGACAGCACGTTAGGCAATAACATGTAACCATTTTATTCACTATATAATAGGATGGGGGTGGGGGAAACAGGATTCTGCAACACAGTAGCCTCAGTCCTGACTCCTTCTGGTGCTTTGGGCATGGGATAGATTGACCGGAAGATCTCCAGCAGGAGCTGATGGTCCTGGCTCCGCTCCCAGCGAATCTCATGCACTGTAAGGGGCGATGGAGCGGTAGAGAAATCTGTCTGCCTCCTTATGAAATGGTGCTGTGAGCCTGGCACCTCTGGCAGGAGGTTGCTATTGTGGACCAAGTTGTAGTCATTCCTCAAATCCCACTGGGACATGTCCCTATTGTACTCCAGCCGTGCCATCCCCTTGGAGATGTCTTGCTATACTGATTCCTTTTGGTAGCATCTCACAGGTTTCTCCTGCATTTTGGCCTCCCCCCCACAAACGAATGAAGGCCTTGGTCTCTTCCTGTGCACAGGGCATGCCCTTGGGTGCATGGCCTGTGAGGACTGTGGCAAAGTGTTTGTCAGTGTTTCACATGAGATCTTCATTGACAAGCTTGCAAAGAGTGAGCTGGAAGATGCTACAACAGGAGTTCAGGCAGGAGTGCCTAATAGATATTTGTAAGTACAAGGTAAAATGCCATATGAGGCTTTCTTTTTCTCCTATTTCTCCTATTTCTGGCATCCCATTCCTGAACCTCCTATATCCAAACCTGCCTTATGTCCCTCAATTTTTCTTTATTCTAGAGATGCTTTAGGGTCCTCCCATATCAGACATCTCTCAAAAAGCATGCCTCCCCACCCCACCCCACCCAAAGTGTCCAGATACAGGAGGTTCTGCTGTATTCATTTTACAGGAAGCTTCTGTAATTGCTCACTAATTTGAGACATCTGCTGTGTTTTCTGTTTCGGAATGCTAATTGTAGGCTAGCCTTTCATCCTTATAAGATTACTAAATGTCTTTTCAAGATAGCTAGAGTTCAAGTTGCAGTAAATAACAAACCAATAGCACCACTCTCAGACACGGGTTCATCTAAAAAGTGGGAGGGGCAGAGAATCAATTTGCAGTACTCCTTATCTTGACCAATTTCTTTTGGAGAATAAGAATCACTTTGAGCTGACACAGATTAATTACACAGATTATATCAACTGTCTTCATCAGGATCCCATAATAATGAGAGGGCGCATCAGTCTGTTTACTCTCTCCTCAGCCACATGTAGAATTAGTATTGATTCCTGTGTCCATTTTTCAGACGTCATGTCTTAAATCTCAGCTTCACAATGTAGAAGAGCAGCCTTACTAGGCAGAAGGACCAGTGTGCCTGTCCAGTACATTTTGCTTGGCTATTTTTAATATAATACTGTTTTAACTGCTGGATTTTTTAACTTTAGGTTTGAAATAATGCTTTGGTGAATTGTAAAGATAAAGACCAAATACAGGTTTTTAAAAATTAAATAGGTGAGAGAGACCGTTGTCATAATTTAAAGAAATCTAATTTCCTTTCTCTCCATCAAAAATATAAACAGGGAAATTGAGCAGGCTCATTGGAATTACATTCCAATGTTTTTTTGTTATCTGTATATAATTTTACATTTATTTAAGAGTATCCCTTTAAAAGGAACGCCTATCTCCTTCTGTTGGTGGTTGGTAGAGGACAGAGGAAACCACACAGGAACTGTGTGGATGGCTGCACATGTAAGTGCAACCGGGATCCGAAAACAACACGTGCACGGTTTGCACATGCATCACCTGGTTGCTGCTTGCAGCCCTGCACAGGGGCACTGCAGCCTTTGGAATCACAGCCAAGGGGAATGAACCACCCTCTTCCCTCCCCCCCCTCCTTTCGCTTCCTAGGCAGCCAACGTAACCAAGAACAATACATGTTTAAGACCTCTCATGAGATCCTTTTATTCCATTACAATTAGGGAAACAAGTGCAAACAAACAAACAAATGCACCAGAAAATCAGGTCAATATACTAATATTATTTTAAACCAGGAGGAGGGTACGTGTTCCAAAGTAGCATCCTAGGCTCTTAAGAGACAAAGCCTAAAACTATTATATTCAGCAGATTATGTCTTCAAAGAACTTTCTGATTACACAACTGGAGGCTCAGTTGAATCAGGAGCCCACCTATGAGTTTCTGCATTTTGCAATAAAACATAAATAGATTGGGTATAGAATCAAAATACATCCTCAGATGTTGGAATTTCTATGAAGGATGGTTTTTTTGCTCGCTTGTTTGTTTGTTTTAATCTATTGAAAGTTTAATAGGGTCATAAACATCCATCTTACTAATTAATTTCAAAGTTTTCTCTAATGAAAGACAAAAAATTCCTTGCTCATGAAATTTGGAGGGTAAAGGCCGGGTACAATGGATGGACCACAAATATTAAATAGTTAGCTAGCCAGTGAAGAAAAGCGAAGTAACTTTTCTGATAAAGTGGTCTAGACCAGGGTTGGGGAACCTTTTCCCTCTGGGAGGCCACTTTGAAAATCAGAACAAGCTCCAAGGACCACATAGAAGTTGGGAGTAGGGGTGCTTAATAGGTCCATTCAAGAAAAGGAAGGGCCAGATCATGGATCTGTGCCATGGATCTGTCCCCTGTCCTTGGTGTGCATGCCCACATCTCTGCTCTTTTACCAGAGCTCAGTTTTTCAGTGGTTGGAGATAGGAATTGGATTCAAGGGCCAGATCCAGCAACTAGAAAGGGGCCACATAAAAACTTGCTGTGGGCCACATTTGGCCCCCGAGCCTGCGGTTCTCCACTACACTAGTGGTACTGCTTGTACACATTCTCATTGTTTTTCTTGTTTTAGAACGGCATGGTTTTAGCATCTCTGGAAAAGATGGGTGGGCAGTGGTAGGACCCCTCACTAGGACGGGGATCTGTCCCAGTCACTGAACAAATGTGATAGCGGTCAGGCCAGGAGAGGGAATGTGTATCCGTGCGGCCCTGGCCCAGCACTGTGTGGGTGGAGCACGGGAGCATGCACACACACACACACACACACCGGCCGCACAGTCCCATGGACACACACACACGGGGGTGAGGGCGGCGTCCATTTGAAAAGGGCCTATGTCTTCTATAGTGTTGCACACATTCCTGGTTCTTTAATGTTTAATTGCTTCCATTTCAAGCAGGTGTGTAGCTATCATGGAGCGAGGGGTCTCAGCTGAGCCAAGAGCCTGGACTCTAAGCAGGAGCTCCTGGAAGTGGCCTGACCACTGCTAGGAAATTTTCAGAGTAGGTGGTGAAGGAGTTGGGCCAGCATGTCAACACTTTGCTCTCACTCACTTTGAAAATTTTCTAGCAATGCTTAGGCCACTTGCAAAGGATCCCACTAAGAAGGAAATTTTCAGAGTGGGAGAGGTGGAGTTCTGGGCATGCCAAATCTTAAAACTTCTTTCCTAGTGGGTTGCTGCCATTCTGGCAGGCCTCACAGAGCAACAACAACCACATTTGCATGGGGAGGCTGAGGATGCTGGGAGCCTTGGATGGGCTGCTACTTCAGAAGACCCTGCCCCGTTGCCTTTAGGGGTGAGTCATACTTGGAACATGAGCCTGGGCCCATCACAACCTTGCTACACTACTGATTTCAAGGTATCATCAACCTCACAATATTCTTCAAATCTGAAGCTGGACATTTTGTTGTGAAGAGCTTTCTTGGATAGGTGTGGCGTAGCTTGGATGAAAATTAGGATAGTATTGATAAAGAGACTCCTTAATAGTCTTCCTGACAATCTGTAATTCTCCTAATAACGTTCTGTGGTTTGTCTTGCTAGCTATGGGAAACCATTTATCTGGCAACAGTAATGTTACGGTGCTTTCTTTTTGCACATAGAACGGACCATTCATAAAAATAATAATAATAAAATTTTCACTTTAAGATGCAGTGAAATAGAATTTTATTTTTCGTATAGATGGCTATTCCTTCATGAGAAAAATATCAGTCCTCTATATTTTCTGTTGTGGGGGTTTGTGCCTTTATGAAGAATGCAATATTTTACAATATTCAAGTTACTGTTAACTTTATAATGGTAACTGATTTGTGAAGAAATAAATGTTAAATCATAGTGATAGTCAGCACTTGATGTCTTCCAAGAACTTCAAAAGCACTGTAGTCTGTAGTCCTGCAACTTACTCAGTATAGTGAGATTCAATGCAGACTCTGCCCATATGGTTCTCTTGTCGACGCACCCTCCACAATCAGACACGGAGACTTAGTTCTGGTTTATAACAGGCCGCACTCTTTATTCAATCACAATTCAGAGGCCGGTGGGTAATTGCCAAAGCAATCTGGGTCCAGTATGTTAGCTACTTCAACTTTTATTAAATTGGGCTGACCTGGATGTGCCTTCCAGTGTCAGCTGCCATTAAACACAATTCAACAACAACCCCCTCGACGATCCTAGTCGTGGCCGAACGGGGGCGGGTGAAGTGAGGCACCCCACCCTATGTCAAATAAGGAGTTAATGCGGTATCGAGGTCGAGGACTGTGTCCATCCTTGCACCCTCGCCTACCGCAAACTCCCCGGTGCGTGTTCCCAGGCATGCTGCGCCCGACATTACCCGCGAATCACGCCCCCATCTCTTAAGGAGATGACTTCATCTTACCTATCCTTACCTATTTACCTACTTTCACATACTGGACCCCTGCCACTAAGGGGTAGT
>QEPC01007654.1:2654511-2694884 GCA_003113815.1 Sphenodon punctatus | reverse complement strand
TGTGCTGGTGCATGAAAACATGGGCCACAGCAGACCACCTTCTCATCTGTGTGAGAGGCTCTGTGTACATAGATATGTTTGTCGGTGCAAGACTGTTTTTCGAGTTAAAACTCAGCCTGTTAAAAAGTCAAAATTCTCAAATGGGTGCATTGACTTTGGCTCTAAAGTTTTCATTTTTAAAGACAGTCAGACAATAACAAATAGAAGTGGTAATGGTGCCTTTCATCGTGCTAAAGAATTGTCTCTCACAAACACACTTGCATCCCTCCTACATGGGTCCTTCCTGGGTGATACTTTTCTTTGTTCTTGGATAGCTGTATTTATCCCTAGGTTGTTAAAGTGAGAAAAGGTGCTATACCACCACTCTGCCCAAGCAATGAATAACCATAACAGCAGCTAGGGCAGGGAGTCAGCCAGCTCTTTCTCCAGTTGGATTAATGAGGTTTTAATGATACCCTTTGTCTGCTGAACCTGGTACAAATCTTACACTGGTGGAAGCCCAGTGCAAAATAACAAAATCTTTTGCTGTACTAGGCAAAAAGGTATTGTTGCAGGGTATGTTCTCCACTCCCCAGCCTTCCCCTCCTGTACAACACCTCCTTCCGTCCCGGCTACAGTTGGCATATCTTTATATCAAAATAAGGGACACTACCCACTACCTGCTATCTCGTGGCCTCTCCCACCAAGAAGAAAAGGAGATGGGAAAATGTAGAGTCAGAAGACATTTTCCTTGAACAACACATGCTGGCAAATACACTAGGTATAGGTCCCCATCCACTTAGTCCCATTACTCTTTCATGTTTTCCATCTCCTCCTTTAGCCCATTTCATACTTTGCCCTATTTCTTCTCTTTTTTGCTCAGACATGCTGACAAGACTTGCTATTCCAGTATCAAACCTGTAAATTGCGGCAGATTTAGGTCCTATAGTGGTATCAGAATTGCAATCTGGGCAGAAATGTGGAGCAGAGTAAGATCAGGTTCAGAGCAGAGCCAGATCAGGAACACAGTCAGGAACAGGAAGTGATGTTTCATCTAGCTTCCTATGGCTACTGGGCAGCCTTATGTCTTGACATGCAGCCAATCAGGAAGCTAGGGTGTGAGGCCTAACCAGCCCCTGTTATTTCCCTATCTCTGCTGGTTGAGCACTAAACCCTCCCACTTCCCAAATTTTCATGTGATAGTGCTACAGAAGTGCTACTATCTATCATTAGCTTTGGGGATGAACTTGTGAATGCTCATCGCAACCAAATGATAAAGATTGGGTAGATCTATTTCACCCACCCGTCATTTTTTTAAAGCTGACTGAGCAAACTTAACTAACCAGAATGAAGGAAAATATTAGTTGAAATATATCACTCTCTGTTTTTGTTTGTTTTGTTTTAAATGTATTTGGTCTCAGAGTGTGTAATTTAAAACTTCTTCAAATTCATTTATGTAATATATACACTAGTATATGGCATTTTCCCATACATTTTGACTCTGAATTTGGCCTTTAGGCTTCCATTAACTCTAATCCAGGATGGTTCTACTTCGCTCTGATTCTACCAGGTATTGTTCAGAAAGTGTCCATAGTTGCAAAAGAAGAGAAAAAATGGTTCTAAGCCACACCTCTAGTAAATCTGCAGCTTTCTTTATTCTGTTTTGATCATGACTAGAACTGAATTAGGAACAGCTCAATCCCAAACCTTCAAGAACCATTGGTAAATCGCAACCTTCTGGGAATGTTGATGTATGCTTGTCGGCATTTCCCCATTCCGTATTGTTGTTGCACTTTTGCTGAAATGGAAATGTCAGTGGCAATTTCTGTCACACTCTGGTGTCTATTTTCTCATTTCTGCTTCAAAGGCAGAATATAAAGACCAAAGTAGCAAAAAAAATCACGAAAAAACAACTAAAGTAGCAAAAATACCAAACAAAGTACCAGAAGTACTGAACAAAGGCATTCCCAAATGGAAACTGAGGAAAGCAGCAAGAAAATTATATGTTTTTGCATCAAATAGAAGGCAACGAATAATCAGTTTCAGATGGGGAAAGCATTCATGGAGAATTATCGATTCAGTTCTAGTCATGACATCATAATATTTGAAAAACGGCAGTCTTAACTCCTGTTGACTTAATGACTTTTTTGTTTTAGTTTTGTCACAACACAAAAGAGAAAATCTCTTAATTCAAGTGTGAATAATCAACCTAATTAAACTGGTTCATAGGTTGAGACAAGTTTGCTGTGTCTTTATATTTATCTGTGGTATTTCATATTTTTGGAAGAGATTTCTTTCTAACCTGTCTAACTTTTTAATTAACTTTGTGTAACTTTATAATTTTATAGGTTAGGTATGCTTCATGGCTAAAAGTCAAAAGAAATTTAATGTCTTGGGGCCTGATTCTAAACCTTTTGCATGCTGTGTGCCTGAATGTACAATGCGTATGCAATTTGTGCACAATGCATTGCACATGCATTGTGTACACACTGCGTGTGCAAATATTTGTGCATGTGTTGCACACACATGCAAGTGATGAACAGCCAGGGCTGGCCTTACTGCGGGATGGCTTGGGGTAGCTGTCCCACGCCCTGCCCGGGGGGGGGCACACTGAGGCCCCCCCAGCTCCCAGCCTGACAGTGGCCGGGAGCTGGGGACCCCAAGTGCAGGGCCCCTCTAAGTCTCAGTGAGAGAGAGTCAGGGCCTCTGCCTCTCGCTTCCTGGGCCGAGTCTGAGACAGGCAGCTGAGGGGGCCAGTGGGAGTGAGAGAGAGGCAGAGGCCCCACTCTCCCTCACTCCATGTCCCCTCCCTCCACTGTCTGTCAGTCTCGGCCAGGGGGAATGTGGGAGAGGCTGGGCCCTGCGTTTCTCCCCCGCCCTGGGCCACAACTTCTAAGGCTGGCCCTGTGGGCAGCGAGGTTAACACATCATATCTATGTGTTATTTTGTAGTAGAAGAAAAGCAGTTTGAAACTGAGGTGGAATTCTGCAACTGAGATAAAAGCCCATACTTAAATAAGTCAGTTTGTTAATCAGTATTAGTTACACTAGTATCTTTCTACAGGAAAAGGGATAAATTGAGAGTAGCAAGCAGTAATTTTCGCTTTAAAAAACAGCTTTTGTTAATCAGGGTCAAAGATGGAATTTTTCTGCTTGGATGGAGTGGGAGAAGGACACTGTATTTTTTATGTTCAGTGATGGGGTATGTTTGCATTTATTAAGCCTTCAATGGGCTACCAATTCTCTGTGGTACTGAAGTGGAAGCATTCTGAAGTAGAAACCGTTCAAAGTGAGAGTGGGCATATAAATGACAGTGAGTAATTTCAGTTGATCTCTCTGTAGGCCTGTGAGCTTTTATAAGTGTACTCAAGCTATCATGGCTATGGCCATTAAGATCTGTTCTGGTGAGAGGGATAATTTAGTGGATTACAAGAGAGGCCTGATGAAGAATATTGTTGAAAATCCAAACTATCCTCTGAGATGCCTTTTGGTAGCTGCAACTCAGTTTACAGAAAGATGTTATGATGTACATGCAATATAGTTTAATTAGTGTCCTTTGGGGGGAATAGTCAACTTAATTTGGCTTCAGAATGTGTGGCCTCATGCCTCCTTGTAGCTGGTAGGTCTTCTGGGTCAAGGCTGTGAAGTTAGCAATTAAGCAGCAATTTTTTGCTTTGTATCACTGAGAAATGTATACTGCCTATGTACTTCAAATAAATCCAATTTGGTGTTTTCACTTCTTTAAATGAGCACAAAAACTGGGCTTAATTCCAGCATGTCAAGGGAAATGGTCGAATTATTTGTTTGTTTATTTATTTATTTATTTGATATCCCGTCCCTTCTGCCTAGGCAGCTCATGGCAGCTTACAATATATAAAAATATAAAATATATTTGAAATAAGGACCATATCGTCTGCGTAAAGTAGGATCGATACAGGCCTACTATAGATCATGAAGGGGAAAAACTTCTCACCACAAATCTCCTTAACTATATCATTAATTTAAAAATTGAATAGAAAAGGGGCAAAACACAGCCCTGCTTGACCCCATTTGTGGCCACTATAGGTTCAGATAAATGACCAGCTCGAGTAAGTCTGATTTTAAGTTTAGTATTAAAATACAAACATTTCACTAAATAAATCAAACTTTGGTCGATATTTTTTTCTGCAAATTTATCCCAGAGGAGGATTCTGTCTATAAGATCGAACGTGGACTTCAAGTCCATGAAAGCGGCGAAATATTTGCCCTTTCTAATATTCACATATTTATCAACCAAATAGGACAGCACAAAACAGTGATCAATTGCAGAGCACCCACTATGAAACCCTGCTTGTTCTTCAGGGAACAACTTATTTTCATCTGCACAAGTTTCTAATTTCCCAGGTAAGAACTTAGCATAGACTTTAGCAATTATATTAAGCAAACTACTGGAGCAGTAATTGGTAGGCATATTCTTATCCCTCTTTTTATAAATTGGTATAACTATGCTAATATTCCACCCAGCTGGGATTGTCCCACAGTTGTTTATTGAATCGAATAATTTGCAAAGAATCGGTACACATTCTCTTCTAATAATTCGCTGGGAATCTCATCCTCTCCGGCAGCTTTCCCTTTAGGGACACGTTCAATCAAAGATCTTATTTCAGTTCTGTTGACTGGAGGCCCAGAGGGTGGCCCCTATCAAATTGGAAGATGTAGAAGAAACTAGATGGATATCTGGAATTTTACTGAAGATTCCAGTAAAATGTTCTTGCTATAATGTGGCAGATATATTTGGGTCTAAAGAGGTTCCGCATAGGCAGCACAGGGCGGCTTACAATATATAAAAATATAAAATATATAATCAATATAAACATAAAACAGTATACAAAGGAGGGGAAAGAGGGAAAACAGGAGAAAACATTCGCCCAAGAACAGAGGGGGAGGAAAAGAGGGGGAAGAAAGGGATATCAAGGAGACATAAAAACTCTGAACAAAAATAAATACCCCACCCTTACCAGCCCCATCAAAAACAAATAAAATTGTCCCACAGACATTTTTGAAGTACAACTAATGTACTCAACAGTACTCCTGTATGCAGAACCTCACACCCAGTGCAGGGATAATTTACACAGTTGTATTGGTATAGCCAGCAAATCCTTCATTAGAAGAGTGTATACTATTTAATAATTTGCACCATGGCCGGTGTCTTCTGGTCCATTCCCAGGAATCTCCTCTACTATTTCCTTCATGAAGATCTATGGAGTGGCCTCTCCAGCTGTTGTCGAAGCAATTAAGAATAAAGGGGAAAGGTTAGTGCTCTGTGCTCTCAATTTCCTAAATATGTTAAAGATGATCCCTTGATGATGGGTAATTTCAGATGTTACGATACCACAGCCAACCACAGTGAACCCCCTTTGGTGGTCGTGGTGCCATAACGTTTAAAGGGGTTCCCACCAGATATTCACCCCCATGAACCCCTGTCGGGAATCCCTTTGACCATGCTTTCGGACCTCCAACCACCCAGAGGTTCGAAAGTGTGGTTAGATTGGCCACGGGCCGGAATCGGTGAAAAGTAACAGCTGTTACCTTCTGCCGATCCCGGGTCATGGTCCCGACCACGGGAGGGGATCGGGCGCAGTGGCCGGATTCGCCAGTGTGCCTGCCCATCTCTCGGAGGGTGGGCGGCCGGTGGAGTGGGGGGGCGGGGCTGTGCGGCCACACGACACACCGCGCAGCCCTGCCCCCTTCCTGATCCCCAAGCGGAATCAGCCCAGCACGTCTAAAGGACAGCTGGACTGATTCCTGACTGGGATCCAAAATGGATCCCGGTGCGTGGTTGCCCTGTGCACGTCTGAAATTACCCGATGACAGGCAGACAATGTTAGGTTGTGAAGTAACATTGTACTTCACTTGTATCCTTATACTCATGACATCTTAGTTTTCTGACAATATCTTGCTTAGAGGCAACTAACCAGTAATTAGACTAAGCTTTCAGGTTCCAAAATGACTCTCGGCCATGATGCACTCAGAGAACGGAGGCAGTTGGGTTTACATTTACATGGCAGAACTTGTAGTGCTAACAGTTACAATAAATCTTGCTTTGAATTGTAAGTTCATCATATTTGATATTCACCACTGGTGGAAAATGAAAATGGAACAAGTGTGGTGTAGTGGATAACATGCTGGACTTGGACCTGGGAGACCAGGGTTCAAATTTCACCCTAGCCAATGAACTCACTGGGTGGTCTTGGGCAAGTCACAGCCTCTCAGTCTCAGTTCCCCATCTGTAAAATGGGAATATGTGTGTGTGTGTGTGTGTGTTTCCCTGTGTGTTCCCTCATCCTTTTCCATCTTAGACTGCAAGCCTACTGGGCAGAGACCTGTCTCCAAAAATCTGTGGCTAGAAAGCATTGTGTATGCCTAGTAAGCACTATAGAAATGATAAATAGTAGTAGTAGGAATACCAGAATACCTTTCTTACAGGTCTTCACCCTAACCACAGCTTTAAAACACTATAAAAGTAAAGAATCTTGGAGCATACACCTTTGGGTGATTTCAGACATGACGAGATCACGCTGAACCACACTGAACCACGGTGAACCCCGCAGCGGGGCGAAAGGCCCCTGCACGTCTGCACAGCGTGCGCCAGATGTTGGCCACGCTGAATCTGCAGACGGGGTCAATTTGAACCACGCTTCCCGGGCTAGCCGGGGGAAGGTCCCGGGAAGCGTGGTCAAATGGACCGCGGGCCGTGGCGAACAAAAAGTAACGTCTGGTCGCGTGCCACGGGCCGGGATCCCCGGCGGGATCCCGGGCCGTGGCACGATCGGCCAGACGCGGCGGCCGCATTGGCCCCGCCGCCCGCCCGTCTCCTCGGAGGGCGGGCGGCGGGGTGCGTGGAGGGGGCGGGGCCGTGCGGCCGCACGTTGCGCCGCGCGGCCCCGGCTCCTCCCACTTTCCCCGCCGGGATCCCCCCGGCACGTCTGTTGGGCCGTGCCGGGGTGACCCCGGCGGGGAACGAAGACGTTCGATACGGTACGGGGCCAAAGGGCCCCGTAACGTCTGAAAATACCCTTTGCCAACTTGCTCTAAATCAAAGTCTACTCACACTTTGGAATCAAATATTCTCCTTCCAGGGTTTAGCTTTATTAACAAAGAAATCAACAATAGAGTAAGATAAAACTGAAGTGAATTTGTCTATTCATATTTGTGAACTAAATGTACAAACTTGTTTAGCAAAATAAATACCCAATTTGGAATTTATTGCTCCTGTAAAATTCCCTGAATTTAGTACTTGAGTATTTCATTTCTTTATTACTTGGTACTTCACTTTGTTTATTGTTGGCTGGTTTGGTTGTATGGTGATTTGTTTCTCTGTTGTTCACTGCTTATGATGCTTGGAACTTGAGCACATCATGTGACATGGGTTAGCCATTGAAGAATTACAAATTTGAAGAAGAAATAATGAACCAACAATGGACAACAAGCAAGCAAACTTTAACAAAAATAAATTTTTGAAGCTGAACAACAATTTTTTTTTGGATCTGACCATTTGAGTGTGGCAAATTTGAAGTTCACTTTAAATAGACAATTCAGTTCTAGTAGTTTTGTTGTTCCTCCAGGATTGCTTGTGCCTACCACGTCACTGCTTGGTCCATACTCTTAGACCATACTCTTAGACTCTCTATAGCTAACTGCATCCAACTCCCATGGAACTGGACCAAATGAAATACTACTTAAATTTAGATTGTCTGTAAAACCACATAATCCTTTAACTACAGCAGGATCACCACCTTCTAATAGGATAGCATGTTTGGGGGCAAATGTTGCCAACCTGTTACATCATCCAGCTCTGATTAGTGATAGAATTTTGTTCACTGTTTTCCTTATGTATGGAAATGTTACTACATCAGATAAGTCTGCAGAGATCATTCTTTCCCATGATTTAAGATGCCCTTAATTGCTTTACTGAAGGGAGATAGAACACCTTTTAACCAAACAGCTGAGCGATTTGCTATGACAATTCTGCCACTGTGCATTCACTTAATTTCCAATTAATCAAACATTCAATAAATCATTAGTATAATTACACCTGCTCAGATATTCCTGCCCCAGTACATTAGCTATGCTCAGGCAGACTCCTTCCCCGACTGTGTGGATGGATTCATTTGTCTGACCCAGTTGGTTGCACGTCCTTGCTCCTCGTGAGCCTTGAGAAAACGACGGGCCAGAAATTTTAATTATTTATAGTGCCACAAGTTTGTTTCATTTTCCTTTCTTGCTTCTCACATGAGTGCTCCTACAGCAACTTAAAACAAACATCAGTGTAACAGTGACTGGTTAATTTCTCAAGCTTTTTTAATCATTTTTATTCCCCTACTGTGCCACTTTTCTAATTACACTATCTCCCCAGGTGTGCAATAATTCCCTCATCACCATATATCTCAAGCACAGATTATTAAAATAATATAGCTTGTGTCATATAAATGTAGCAGAAAAGTATCTTAAAGATGCTTTATTGAAAGCCAGTAAATTGGTTTAACAGACTAATGTTTTAGGGCCCTTGGTTTTGGGGTTTTTTTTTTCTTTCAAAAGGGTCGCACATGTATAAACCCACTGAATTATGGCTGCAGTTTCACACAAATGGAAGTAATTATTCTCAACGTCCAACTGAGCAAAAGAAATCTGAGAGGAAAATCTGCAGGCGAAGCACCCCTCTGAGGTAGAGAAGATGGGACAGATAACGATACTGATAGCTGAGGAATATGACATGTAGAGTGTGACTTGCCTTGGATCCCAAAGCCAACAAAACTAGGGTTACTCATTAGTCCTACTTACTGGCTTTTTTCCTGCCTTACCAGCAAACCAAGCTTCAGTGTAGTAGTAGTAAGTTTTATTGTACTGGCCAAAGCCATGACAAAATACATATACAAACAATACACATATTATACAAAATAATAAAAACCACAAAGTTCTGAACAATAAGGCAAAAAGTATAGTGGTACTGTACAGAAAAATATAGCAATACAGCTCTGTATTAAAATACAAATCAAAAACACTCCAATTATACTTCAGATACCTGCAATTATCTCCCTATGTACCTCCTCCTTTCCATCCCTAAGGGGGTATGTTGATTTCTATAGAGGATGTCATGACAGGTCTAGTTTCCCAAAAAAACTTGTCCATGACTATTAACTTATACACCTAAAGGTACCACCATAAAATATAACTTTCCACAGTAATATAAACATATAAATAACAGTTAAATTCATGATTTTAATTTATCTCAACACAAAACTGTTTATAAACGCATTGTATATACCCATGTCACACTATAATAAGTTACGAAAATTTGCCTTGCCCTTCCTGGGGCTTATGGCGGCAGCACTTGACCCCTGTAATACAAGGGTAGTTTATATGTATACTATAAAAAATATTTAAATTAAAACAGACAACATTCACAAACTTCAGTGGCTGGCTTACTGTTAGACTCCAAGCAAATAAGATAGGGTTTGCAGCCCTCCAAACCATGAAAGAATTTAAATAGTGGGTACCTTATGTCAAATTAGGCATATTCTTAGAGAGCTCTGTTTGACCATTGTTTCTTCACGAATACATGCTGAAATCACTTTGGGTGATTTTC
Source organism: Sphenodon punctatus (assembly GCA_003113815.1). Taxonomy (NCBI): domain Eukaryota; kingdom Metazoa; phylum Chordata; class Lepidosauria; order Sphenodontia; family Sphenodontidae; genus Sphenodon; species Sphenodon punctatus. Next base: position 2,685,281 of record QEPC01007654.1, on the reverse strand, counting down.
TACACCTCGTTCATCCCCAATAGCAAGGGGTGGATAGCAATGCATGTGGACTCTAATGGGAGTGGAAATGCACTGGCAGATGTGTGGTTGCACTCATGACTCTCTTTACGGCAGCCCCAGGTTCTTTCAAGTATGCACACAAACACTGAAATACAAAGGGCTGAAAACACTCTTCATGGCTAGTTCCACTAACTTCAGTGAGACTATTCATGAGGATGTGGTTTTGGCATCATGGCCACAGCAACTTGATCAAGCTGTTTCCAGGAGAGCATTTTCTGAGATACTAATACCTTAACATGCTTTACCCTCACTTGTGTCCGCAGGAACAGAGGGGTTAAAGTAGCACTAAATAACTCTTTGGTGATGGGAGGTTCTTGCTCCTGAGGAATTCAAAGAAATCTGAGAGAAGTACCTTGGTTTTTTTGTTTTTCTGTTTTTGTCCCCCCTTTCCAATGGGTTTGTCAGCAGTTCATGGTTTGTCTCTGACTGTTCTTCTGAATTATGCAATTGTTTGCTTTTCCTACCCCCTGCTGCAAGTGCATACATCTTGGCCAGAAAGCACAGCTGGGTTCAAAGCAAGTGCTGACACCAAAGTAGGGAGGAAGAAGAGGAGAAGAGGTGCTAATTAACCCTCATTTTCACTGCTGGTGGGAACAGAAGCAGAGGGAAAAGTGAACTCTGCAGGAATTCCTCTGGATCAAGTACCCCACAGCAGGCATGCTATTGAGAACACACCCTAAGATATGTTTTATTTGATGTATATGCAGGAAGAATTTCTTTACATTCTAATTCCTTCATATGAGGGTTAAGATCTTCAGAACTAATTCAAGGTTTTCTTATCTAGCTAGTAAGGAAAATGAGTTATCTTTCCCTTGGCTTATGCTTATGCATATTCTGCTTATTCTTTCTTATTTCCTTTCACCAAACATATTTTTCACAGTATAAAAACAAAGTTGTGTTGTTTTTTAACCTACAGGGGAAAGACATCAAAGAATCTACTCAATAAGCATTTTCAGAGCAAGCTACACAAGCTGGACATTATTTTAATTGCTCAATCATATGTCAAGTTTCTTTCTTATTTTGTTAGTAATCGTAAGCATATAATCTTGGTGCACAGATAATCAGGCTCTGTACACCATTTCATGGTGAGAAAAGCTCAGTTCTTTTTCCTAGCATAGTGAAGCTACGGCACGCGATGTGTCCACCACAGAAGACCAGGAATGCAGCACATAGTAATGTTGCCCAAAATGGTATAACACTGCCCAAACTGGTTTAATGGGCTGCCTCCCATGTAACCAGCTCCTTTTTCTCCTCAACTCTCTGCAATATGAGTCTCAATGTCCACATTTTGAGAATTGCTTCTTTATTACACAAGGAATTGGAGACGGAGTAGGTTACTGTAAAAAGTATTTGCTGCACTCTCACAAAATAGGACCACTGCAAATATATATTTTAGCAGAATTAACTTCCTTCCTAAAGCCTGCTTGAACTCTCTCAGGAATCGCTAGCACATATTTCAATTTGTCAAGAAGAACTAGATGAAAGTGAGTGTTGAAATATACCAGATCACACAATCTCATATATTTAGATGCAGACATATTTATCTTCTAAGGTACTATTGAGCAAATAATGTACCCTTTCTGTAGCCACAGACTACAAACAAATTTTCTGTTTCTTATAAAGTAGTCTACACATACAAAAAAGCTTGATTGTAATTGCTACAAAACGATGATATAATATACCATATCATCTAAGAATCTTGCTGCAGAGGATAGGTCCAGGTTGATGCAGCACATGCAGCATTTAATGTGTCTCAGCTCACCGTTTAGAATGATTGTAGTGTGGGGGGGATATTAAGTGATTACAGAAGCAGTGAACTAAAAAAAGAAAGGACCTTAGAACATCAAGTCAACTTCCCAGTGGCATGTAGCACTCAGCTTCCCCGCCCCCCTACCCCCACTTTCAATTCTGAAATAGTTATGAGTAATGATGGAGTCACAGAGTGAAGCCACATGAGACGTTAATCCACTTTGGGCAGTGTTATCCCACTTTGGGCAACATCAACATGTGATGCAGTGAATCGTATGTCCGGTAGCTGCCAGATGTTCACCTGGGGCGGTGCAAGCAGCTGGCTGCTATGTGATGCATCTGCCAGGGAAGACCAAGGACACAGCACTTAGTAATGTTGCCCAAAGTGGTATAACAATGCCCAAAGTAGGTTAATGGGCCACTTCTCATGTGACCAGCCCATGAAGCCCTGCTGCGAGGTGGGTCTGAGGATCAGGCCTGGATGAGTGCACTCCTTCCACTCACTCAATAGCTTATTGGTGGAAGGGGGCCTGTGTGCACTCCTCCTGCCCCCCTAACAGCTTATCAAGGAGAGGGGGCCCTAGAGGAGCATGGACCTGATTCTGCGGCACACTGAGCGCAGAAGGAGTCTGGACGTCCAGTCCTGTGTGGCTGGCTCCTCACCCTGACCCATGGTATGCAGGGGCTGGTGATAGGTGCAGGGTGGGGGAAGGTGGAAGATTATGTGACCTGCTCTCCTCACCAGCCCAAAGTGTGACAGCTGCAATTGTCTTCCCCAGGGCAGGTGGGGAATTGGGCCCACCCCATCTCGCGTAGTTGTACCCATCGTTGTAAGATGGTTTTTAGCTAATCATGTGCCATAGGGATAATCCCTGATATCCCTGAGTCATGCCCAATTAATGGCTCTGTATATATATTTTTCTATTCTTGCTCTGTCACTGTACCCCAGCAGAAGAATGAATGGGTTTAACAGGCCACACTCTTTATTGATCAAACATCCATGCCCAAGGGGACCACTTCTCCTGTAAAAATGAGTCCATTCAAATACATCATGTCCAGGATGTTGAACTTTTGCACTCCTAGGTACCATCCCTCTTCAGTGTTTGTATACCAGTGCCAGATGCCTCAAAACTAAAATGGGTGGATTGGAGTACTTGGATTCAAGTGAGAACATTGATATCATAGGTATCTCAGAAATATGGTGGAATGAGGACAATCAGTGGGCCACTGTAATACCAGGATACAAAATATAGAGAGATGACAGAGTTAATCATACTGGAAGTGGAGTAGATTGAAGACAGCATTGTATCAAAAGTGATCAAACTAATAAATGGCGCACACTCTCCGCTGGAATCACTATGGATAGAAACTCTATGTTTTAAAAGACAACTGGATAGTAATCGGGCTAAGCTATTAACCCCCTGACCAGGCTGCGGACATTGACTGTGAAATGCTAAGGGAAATTAGGGAGGCTACAAAAGTAGATAGTGCCATATTAATGGGTGGTTTTAACTGCCCCATGTTGACTGAAAAAAAGGTCTCCTTGGGATGTGTTACAGAAACCAAGTTCCTAGACACCATAAATGACTGTTTCCGGGAGCAGCTTGTCTTTGAACCCACAAAAGGAGAAGCTATTTTAGATCTTGTCCTAACTGGATCAGAGGGCCTAGTGGAAGGGATAACAGTGGCAGAGCCACTTGCTAGTAGTGATCACAGTGTAATTAAGTTCAACATGCTGATAGGTAAAAGATGACCAAATAAGTCTGCCACAAGGGTATTTATCTTCAGGAAGGGGAGCTATGCAAAGATTAAAAGGGAAAGTCATCAGGGTCAAAGACCTGCAAGAGACATGAAGACTATTGAATGAAAACCACTATCTTAGACACCCAGATTAAAACCCACATCCAGTTTCGTGGGGTAATTTCCTACCTCTGGGGCACAGCTCATGCAATAACGTAGAAGTTTGTGGTCCTCTGACTTTGTCCTTTTAGAACATTGTCACTGGCACCCCAGTACACAATGTCTCCAAAGGACAGTCAGTTACCATGAACAATTAGTTTTCTGTGGATGAAAAACCACCTGAGGATAACTTTGTACCCCAGGCATGAATGGGTTTTCCTATATGGGGTACAAGTTACCCCAAGCCCATGTTAATGGTTCGGGTAACTTTGTACCCCAATGCAATTTTAGGTTATCTGGCGCATTGTAGGGTACTCTCCAACCCCTGGGGCACATCTCCTGCAATAACTTTGAAGTTACTGGTCCTATGACTTGGTCCTTTTAGGACATTGTCACCGGCACCCCAACACACAATATCTCCAAAGGATAGTCAGTTACCGTAAACCATTAGTTTTCTGTGGACGAAAAACCACCTGGGGTAATGTTGTACCCCAGGCGCAAATGGGTTTTCCCATATGGGGTACAAAGTTACCCCAAGCCAACCACACCAACAAGGCACACTCTTATCGCAGGTTTCTGTGTGTTTTGCTTTGTGTTTTCATGGGAATGGGGTGTGTATGTGTTATGTGGCACATACTGACTTATGCTATTAAAATGAAATGAAAATTGACTGGGGTGTATGTGTATCCCCACAGGGGTACAAAGTTACCCCACAATAACACTGGTTTTCTTTTCTTCATGAAATTGGATGAGGGTTTTAAATGTATACCACCCTTTTTAAAAAGCAGGAAAAGACCCAAACAAATGTCCACATAGTTAAATGGTAAAATTAAAGAGGCTATCACCTTCAAAAATGGAAAAGTATTCCAAATGAGATAAATAAAAATGAGCACAGATATTGGCAGAGAAAGTGTAAAACCATGATAATACAGGACAAGAGGGAGTTGGAGGAACTACTTGCTAAGGATACCAAATCAAACAGCAAAAACATTTTCCTGTATATAAGAGTCAGGAAACTTTCTAGAGAAGCAGCTGGTCCGCTAGATGATCAGGGAACAAAGAGGGCACTCAAACATGACAAGGCCATTGCTGAGAAACGAAACCAGTTCTTTGCATCAGTTTTTACTGCAGAGGATGTTGGGGTGACACCCACACCAGAATTATTTTTTGTTGGTGAGTAATCTGAGGAATTTTCTGAAATTAGCATCACACCAGAAGAAGTTTTATTGCAGATTGATTTAAACAGTAGTAAGTCACTTCATGGGCCTAATGGTATTCATCCAAGGATACTGAAAGAACTCAAATTTGAAATTGCTGAACTACTATCAGTAAATATGTAGTTTATCACTAAAATCCTTCTCTGTGCCAGAGAATGTTACATTAGCAAATGTAATTCCAATTTTAAAGAAGGGCTCCAGAGGTGACCTTGTAAACTACAGACTGGTAAGTTTGACATTGCTACCAGGCAAACTGGTGGAGACAATTGTTAAAAGGAATCACTAGGCATATTGACAAGCATGTTCTGATGAGTAAAAACCAGCATGCCTTTAGCAAAGAGAAGTCATACCTCACTAAATGTCAGGGCACAAGGCCCCCGCCAAACTCCTCAGAGGGAAACCTGAAATGACCCTCAGGGCCCACAGAGATAGGCCGAGGAGACCCTACCTTCACTGCTGGGGGATGCTTCCCTGGCGATAGAAACAACCCCGCCCCGCCACAGCACGCACAAGACCTGGCTTCTCCCCCGCAGTCGGGGGGAATCACGCTGACAGCCGCGCCAACCCCACCCTGCCTCAAGGCTCGTACAGGAAGGGGCGGGTAAATAGAGTCCAGCTGAGCTCAGGTCTTAAAAGAACTGGCGGGGCATCAGTTCCCCTCTGGTAATCGAAGAGAGAAGCTGGCCCTTTGTTCCTATCTATTGAAGCTAAGTGTTGTTGATTGTCTTGTGCTTGTTACTGCCTGCCTTGCCTCTGCCCTACCCTGACCTCTGTTCATCCTTTGTCCCCCCCTTCTCCCATTGCCTGTATAGAGATTGTGTGAGAGCGTGTGCCCCGTTCTCCCCATCCCCTTCTCCCACGGTATAACTACCTTAGAGCGTGAACCTGGTCGTCTACCCCTCCCCCAAAATCCCTTTCACTGCGTAGAGACTCTCCTTGTGCGTACGCCCCATCCCAGGTTGCCCCTGACGCCCCTCACCCCTTCTTACCCCCCTCCCCAGGTCCTCACCTCCCGGCCCGCACACCCGCTTCCTCCCCTACCTGGTACTCCTGCACCGAACCGCACGGGGGCCCCTGGTTCTGCAAGTTTGTGGCCCACGAAGTGTGCTCTCTGGAGTGTGTGCCCCCGGCTATTCCCTCTCCCCCTCTGGTTGGCGAAGTGTCTCTTCCCCTGTGATGATAAGGGCTGCCTCCGCACCCAGGAGGAACGCCCAACTACTACCCTGAGGGGATTACTGAAGCCCCTGATTGTCGTTGGAGAGACGGAACCCCGAGGCAAGGAGAATCCAAGGTGTATTTACCCCCACTCCCTGACCTCCTTTCCTTCCCTTCCCCCCCCCCCACCTCTGACACTGAACTATTAGAATTTTATGAGATTGTTAATTAAGCAAGTTGATAGGGGTGAGCCAGTTGATGTAGTGTATTTTAGTATATATTTTGTGATTCATATGCTGTCATCAGTCTTTTTTTACAAAATAATTTTCGATAGCATTTTGACATTGTTTAGTTTTACTTACATGTGGAACTCTGATTTTGGCAGCTTTGGCAGCTGTTGAGGCACAATCAGTTCTTTGTCGGCGCATCCCAAATGAGAGAAGGACAACAGGTGTGGATTTCAGTGACCACACTCTTTATTAATTAAGAACTGGGTGGGGGAAAATTGCCCGAAGGCAATTTGTGTCCAGACAAAATTCACTAACATTGAAGTGTAAACTAACGTAGGTGGAAAACTGATTTTGAGCAACTTGAGTACCAGCTCCCAAAGACTTAACAACTACACCTCCCCTCCACCATGCAAGCTGTGGGTGAGGGAGGACAAGCATGTCCCCCAAGGGACTGGAACAAGGAGTAGGTTCTGAGGACCCAAGGCTGCATAGGCTCCTTTAGTGCCCCAATTTCCTCTCCCAGGGATGTGATCCCAGCACTAACTGCACCCTGCTTCTGCACAAAGTTTCACCTCCCCATCTCTTAAGGAGATGTCTCACTCCTTCACAAACCATCTGAATCATTAAAAAAAACTAGTGGAACCCACAAGCATGTGACAAATTGTACTTGAACCACTTGGCAGTAAAGCACCCAAAAAAACCAATTGAATTTAATCACACTGTGGGGAAGGCAAAAACCAGAAATCCCAAGTCCCAATGTGGGTTTTCTGTAAAAATTCCTTCCCTGCTCCATAGGTGTCCTGCTTACACTCACAGTGCGCATGGATGGTTGGGTGGGTGGCTGCTGCTCTCATGTTCCAACGCCCGACTGGGTTAGCCTCGGGCTGGCATTTGAGATTGCCCCATACGTCTCACCTTGCGAGAGTAAATTTTATGCCTCCTGGCTGAGTTGCCTAGCAACCTCAGCTGGACTCGCCCTGCCTAGGCAAACCCTGGTCTGAGGCAGCCATTGAAGCCAACCACAATAGCAGCCGCAAGCTCCTTGCTCCTCCTTTAATTAGGAACCCCAAAAAATGCCCTTTGCTGTCATAGGCCAGGTTTTGGGGGGTTAGCAAAGGGGTAATTACTGACTGAGGAAGCTTGTGAGAGCACACTCTTTTTTCCTTCCATGTTCTATTTTTGTTTGTTTTTAATTGTTCGTGGTTTTAAATGTCTTATTTTAATTTCATTTACATACTTGTGTGTTTTGTGGTTGTTCAGCACCCCAAGAGATTTGGCAGGCGTGGGGAATGTTTTGTAAACAAAATTGTTGTTGTAGTAATTTGAATAAAGCAAGATTGAGTGTGTGATGTAAAACTCATTTATTTGGTTTGGCTTTGATCTATTTTGTGTTTAAGGGTGGGGTTTTGTTTGTGTTTTGACAGTCCAGCAATTAACATTTTTGAAAGCACCAAGAGCTTTAATTTTTATGACTGCAAAACCTAAATGGAAATCACCTGTATTTTGTGTTTCATATCATAATGTGTAGATTGATTCTAATCACTGTTAAATAACAAATATGTGTCACCAGCTGTTTTTCTTGTTGTGTAGACTAAATAGATCAGATATTTTTCAAAAGCACTTTATTGCAGAGAAAATGAGTCACGTGCACAAGCAGCAACCCTTCTCATAAGCTGAAACTTGAATCCTGAACCTTCAGAATCTGAATACATGGCACCATTTGTTGAGTTACAGTGGCAACTTCTACTCTCACTGTAATTCAACCATTGGAGAAGTGACTGACATACTTCCACAGTGAGTTACACACAGCTGTTTGCTTAATAGATGCAGCATAACTAGTAATATGGCTGAAAAGAAAAGCTTTAGACCTACTAGGGTAGACATCTAGGTCCTATTCCTCGCAGAGACATTGCCTAACCTCTCTGTTAGCATCTTTGTAAAATGAGGTAGCAGCATATGCTTCATTACGTTTTAGAGCAGGAGACTGTGACCTACATCCAAAAGAAGAGGGATAATGTGCATATAAACCATAACCAGTCGAAGAGAGATTCAAATGTATTAACCTCTTCTTCCCAACTCTCTCTCAGGTGGCCCAATGTGCAAATGTTTACAGGACACTTATGAGAAATACAGGTTGCAGGGCTGCATTGGAGCCAAAACAGCCCTTCAACCTATATTTCTCATAAGTACCCTGTAAAAAAATGTGTATTTGTTAAAATAAACAAATATTGGCCACCCTAATTAGCAGTGAGGAGATCCATCCCCCAAAGCAGGTGTGGATAGCTCTGTGGTTATTCTCTGTAGCCTAAACGTTAGAGGAATGTATCTTCCATTTACCCTGCTATAATTATTTTCATAAAATAAGTTTTTACAACTTGGGGGGCAGGAGGCGGGAATCTCATCATAGGAGTTCCTGCAGTCTGATTGATAATTTCCACGGGGGGTTAGATTGTACATTACATGTATCATTCATCTTTCATCCCCTTTCCTCCTGGCTATGGCCTGCCACTCGTTTGAATGTATAGTATTTCAAAGACCCAAAAGGTAGCTAAAAACTGGAGAAAAGGTTCATGATAGGCCAGACTGCATTTTCCCCTCACAGCAAATGTTGATTTGCGTGCAGAGAGCTGCTCTGTGCATAGGTGTAGGGGGAAAAAAATTGGGCTCAGAATTCTCCCTCCTCATTCTCCAAATTTTCAAGAGTTTAGACAGTGAGTGAGTACAGGCCTGATTTAAAGTATTACATCACCATAGTAAGGGGAAACTGAAGTGTGGTTTCTCTACTATCTTATTCACTTTTCAGTGTTATAATTAACCAAACATTTTATTTTCCCCATAGGCGCTAGAGGCTTCTGTTAAAAAATAAAATGTTTCTTTAAAGGTTAACGGCCATGTTAGAAACTACTGCACTGACTTCATTTTTTTTTCCATGTGCAAATGAGTCTCGGCAGGAGTCTGCCGAATCTTGCATTCTGCACTGCAGTATTGGCTAGGTTTCCAGTCTGCTCGTATCTGTGAGGACTCTTTACTTGATGTTAACTGTTGATCATTTTAATTGGATAGTAAGTATCATGTAAAAGCAGGATAAATACATGGTACTTTGCCTTCTAAATCAGAAAACAGGTTATGTGTCAATAACTTTAAAGACTAATAGCTGTGTTTACTTTATTTTCTGCCCCCCTCCCAAAAAACAACAACATTTGCTGTATTACATTTGGGTAATCTATATAATTAGATGATTTGTATGAGCAATCTAAATTGAGGGCCCTGCTCATCAATACAGTCTGAATTTATGTGGCCATTGCTTCATTTTCACATTGTTTTTCTGTGCAGCCAGATGGGCGTGTTTGCTACAGTATTCATCAGCAAGAAATACAGAAGCACGGCAACATCTGTGCGAGGTTGGAGCACCCTCATTCTTGAGTGAATATTTTCTAATCTGGGATGAAAAGCATCTTGCTCTTTTTTGTAGGGAATGGTACATTTTCTATGTAGTTTTGTACTTTGTTTGCAGAGGCAGAAACAGCCTCTCTCAATGCAGAATAGGAAAGAATGGGTTGATTTCATTGCAGAAGGTGAAATGATACAATTTATTCTGTTGCTGGTGCTGATGCTGCAGATTTTATTACCCAAAATCTTGTAACCGTTGATGCTACTGTGCGCATATAGGCAATAGGCATAGATTCCAGTTTTTTATCAGCTAGGAGAGGTTCCTAAATGGTGGGTCATGACACTAAGTGGGGGTCACTATTTCTGCAGAGAGTGCTATGATCCTGATGTTGGTTAGATAGTGGATACTGTTTACATGTCTTTGTTTGTGGTGTTTGGGAATCACAAGATTTTATATAAGGGTTATTATAAATGGCATGATAACCACAAATGAGTAAATGTATGTTCACATTGTCCACACCTGCATATATAGCATGTTGAGCCAAGCTGTTTACATTATTTTTTTTAAATTTTATTTTCACTGCCATACACCAATCCCTCTCGGTATCCCATCTTGCATCTCATGCTCTTTGTACAATGCATTCTGGCTGTCCGGGTGCTTGTCCACAAAAGAAGATTCAGCTCAGATTTTCCTGGAACAAATTCCTTGAAACAAAATTTGGGAATCACTGTGCTAATATATAGCTATATAATCTTCCTTCCAAAGGACAGAACTCTTTGTTCAGGTGGGTATACTGCTACTACCAAGCCCAGACTTAGGGGCAGGCTCCCTAGGCCCGGGCCTTGGGCAGCATTTTCTGGGGGGGTGGGCGGCAATTGCTGGCACCACCCGCTCCATTCTTTTTTCCTCCCTACATGGCCGGAAGCTGCTGCCCACAGCTGAACCCTGATGCCTGGGTCCCAATTCCTCACCTGCCGCTGCCTTCTCACTGCCTGCTAGTAGTGCAGCAGCAGCAGTATCAACAGCAGGACACCAATGGGCTGGGAGGTACAGCTGTTTGCTTACAAACAACTCCTTCCGATGTGAGTGATCAGAAGGTTGTTGCCTTGTAAAGAAGGTTCTTTGAGATGGGGGCCTAACATTCTCACAACTGGGTTGTGCATGCTCACCCTATTAAAATAGACCACATGATGGTCTCAAGCTCCTCTAGTATAAAAAGCACTCTCCCCCTCAGAATGACAGTTCCTTCCAACCCTTTCTAGGAATATAAGAAAAAAATTCCATGCGGGTCTGAAAGGGTGGTGGTTGTAAGAAGGTTTGGACCTGTCTCAAAGAACCTTATTTACAAGACAGCAACCTTCTGTTCTTTTTTGAGTGACTCCTCACAGGCCCTTTTTACATGGCTCCACCAGGTGTGGGATCCATGGATGTGCCAGTGCATGGGCGGGGCATGTACACGTCCGCACACGCATCCCCACTCACCCCCCGCTCATCCGCACCCACGGAGCAATTGCTGTTTTTCCTGGTTGCTCCGTGCATGTTGTTGAGTGGGGGGTGAGTGGGGATGCATTAGGTGGGCACACGCATGCACCTCCATTCACTGCGGGTGCAGGTGCCACGTCGTTTGCATAGGGCTCCCCCACCCATGAATACTCAGCATGGGGGTGGGGCTTGACTTGTGAACGGCACTTGTAGCAGGACGTGGCTTGGGGGAAGCAGCCTGAGAAGGGCCTAGGGGCACAAAATTCCTAAGTCTGGCCCTGGCTACTATAAGCACACCACGTGCCTTGAAGGGGGATTACAAATACAGTTGAATTTGATTTGGAACAAATTCCTGAATATTTTTGCTTCTTTTTAATGCTCTAGGATAGACATAATGGGAGGGGAAGTCCAGGATTTTCTTTACATTGAATATAAATCCATGGCAATAAATAACAAGCAGAAAGGGGGGAAAAACAGACAGGTTTAATGTTGACAGAAATCATGTTTGTGCCAAATAATTGGAGAAACTGTTGAAGTACATTTCATGCTGGTAAAAATATTGTACCAAGATGCTGACAAGGTCAGGTGGAAGTTCAACAAGGTCTTGCTATCTGCCATGTAAGTGCTAGCTGCACAAGCTAGATCTGCTCAGAGGTGAGCCTAACTGGGGAACCTGATATTTTGTAACCTTCTTCTTTTTTTCCCTTGTTCATTTACGAATTGAAACCATTTTTCATATATCGTGTTTCTGTTTCTTTCCATGTAAACTTTTCCCCATCTTTGCTCCTATCCAGTGTTGAGGAATAAGTGCTTGCAGATGTCCTATTAGCTATATAGACATGACATAATTTGTGATTTGCATTCAGTATTTCATCCAGGAAGTAACTCATAATCACCGGCTTAAGGATCTTTTTTTTAAAAAAATAATAATTTCTTTTTAAGTATAGCTTTTTTTAAAATTTCTTCTCACAACATTTGATACAGAAACCATTTTCTATTATATGTTCTCTTTCCTTTTTTTAAAAGGAGAATTAATAGGTAAGTGATTTTTAAAATGTAGGCTTTCTTTTATACAAGAGTAGCTCCTTTAATTTTAAAGAGACTACTTCTGTAAGGAAATGAACAGAAAAAAATGGAGGTTACAAAACAGTCACAAGAAAGACTTACAGACACAATCCTCTAACTGCTTAGTACCAGTGCTATCACTGTGCATCAACATAAATCACATTGAAGTGAATGGATCAAGTGTTGGTATAACACTAAACAACCAAAGGACCACTCTGTAAAATATTTCACCTGAACTATAATATAATATGTAATATAATATAATAATATATATTCTACATCTTAGGACAGAACACTTTCTTTTTTAATAGTTTAGAGAATCAAATATTACTTTCAATTTTAAATAAATGTGTTGACTTATTGCAACATATCATGCTTCTTTTTTTTTTTTTTACAGGAATCTGTATTTTTTTATGTTTACAATTCTATATGTCACCTTGCCATCTAACACCTATAGCTGGGAGAAACAAAAAAACAAATCAGGGTTTGATGTTTTTGTATCTCTGGTAGGTTAGGCAGTTTAATTCCTGTCACCAGCAGAAATCAATGACTTTTTTATATCCAGGATGAGGGAAATTGCTGCGTAGTTGGTATAGGTACATCTCCTGAACAATTCTGATTCAGTATAAATCAAACATAACTTTATTTTACCAAACCAGGAGGGGGCAGTAAATTTCTTTTTATTGTTATTAAAAATAGGTGCAATGTTATCCAAAAGGAAGTCTCTGCAATTTTCTGCTGCACTGAAAATTGGCTGTTTTCTATAAGAAAAGAAACATTTTTATTATACTATGTCTTACAGATTTTTTTAAATCACTATTAATATTCTAAAATATTTTTTTAAGGCAGTGTCTTTTAAAAATAGAGGAAGAACTTTCAGAAGCAGTAATCTTCTTTTGTTTTCGGTGTTACCAAAATGATCAGAACACAACACATTTTAACCATTTGAATACTCATTACACCTACATTTTCTGCATCTCTTTTCACTTGTCCAGTGAATTTAAAATATGTTCTGAGGTAACACTGAAATAACCTGGTGGTTGTCAAACCAGGTCAGTGTATATCTGATCTTATGTTCCTACATAAGTTTAGAATAAATTATCCTTCAAAGTCAACACATGTACACTCATACTGAAATAAGAAATGTTGTAAACTTAAGACCTTCATTTACTAGTTTACTTTTCTTATGATACAAAGTACCAAAGGATGATGCCTTTTTACTTCATCTTCTTTTGGGGTGAGAGCTTTTGGGCCATACAGATGAGGAACTCTCTGTGCATCAAAATCTTATATACTTTGGGGTTTATCCAGCGGCCTGTGTATGCTGACTCTGTCGCACGGCACACAGCCAGAATGTGCACACGCAGATGCACATGTGGTACCGCGTGTGCAGCACAGCCACACAGGTGGGGTTTCATAGGCTAGGGTTGCACTTTTTTCCTGGTCCGCACAGCTGTGCTGCATGCACAGCATAACATGCTCATCTGAGCGTGCACATTCTGACTGCGTGCCGCGCACCGGGGTTGGCATACGCAGGCCACTGGATTGTCCCCTTTATCTCTTGTGTCTCTCATATTTGGGACCAACGCATTGTACTTGGCTACTTTTCTCAACACAGTTGAGTGCCAAGAACTTTTTCAAAAGATGTAGTTTCTGCCCATGCACTTATTTTCTGACGCTAGTTTTCTATGGCCACAAGTTATCACTGTAGGATGAGTTGAGGGCGGAATGGAAATTATTGTTTGTTATATAAATGAGAGGGAGAACAGATAAGTGTATATTCTTTTCTGATAAAGACATCTGTATTAGGTGTACAGTAAGCCTCCACTTTATGTATGTATGTATCTTAATTGTGGTTTGGTATAGTTCATAGTACCGATTTTAAGCTAAACAGAGAAGAGTAAGTACAATTAAAAGAACTATAAAGTAATTATTAAATCACTGCAGCTGGGAAGAGAGAAAACTCTTATCACAGTTGACAAGAACTTTCTCTAGCAAAGTTTATTTAGTCCAAACATCCATCATAGAAGAACAAAGTAAATGAAGTGTTTTTAAGCAATTCTAACTGCATGGAAATTGAATAGGCGGTAGGCAGACTGGATTACACACAAGTGTTTTTCTTCATTTCTTATTCTTACCTTTTGAGGTTGTCATTTTGCAGTTTCTGCTATTTCATACCTAAATCTTTTAATTAAAAAGATGAGACAACCTATAATATGTATTGTACATTAATTGCTGTTTGTACCCACACGCCCTCAAGAAATGCACCAGACACAGATGTTGGGATAAAAGTGTAGGCCGCAACTTTATTGATCATACATCAGGTAGTCTATTCCTTGAGCATACTGCGTGACAATAGCAGCACAGAGCCATGCATATGTATGCAAGCGGGTGGGGGGCTGGGCTAGTTCCAGCACCCCAACCCTTGGTGATCTTGACCCTATAATTATCACCTTCCCCCCCCCCCATGGGTCAGACTGGGGGACCCAGCCCAGTCATTTCAAGTCTTATTATTATTATTAGCAAGCATTTATATAGCGCGAGCAGTGTACCTGGTGCTTTACAAAGTAATTGAATAGACATGGTCCCTGCCCTAGGGCTTACAATCTGAGAGACCGGGGGGGGGGGTAAGACGAAGGAAGGGGAACAGAGGGAGAGACAAGGAGTGTAACATTCACGTGGATGTGAGGTCCCAGGTGCACGTGCTTGGCTTGGTTATATCAAGAATGATGGTTGGTTGGTCCATGTGGTGAGGATATGAGTACACAGACCTCAGGTAACATATTGTACTGGATGGAGGGTATCAGCAGGAGTTAGGTGAGGGAAGCGAGAAGTCGGGGAGGGCAGAGTGGAAGAGGTGGGTCTTGAGGGGGGATTTGAAGGTACGAAGGGAGGGGGATGTGGGCAGGGAGGGAGTTCCAGGTGCGGGGGGGGCAGCTAGGGAGAAGGGACAAAGGTGGTTAGGGGAGCAGGGGAGGCATGAGGGTGAGAGAGGGAACAGAGGAGGAGTGGAGTTCACGGACTGGAGTACGGAGGGAAATTAGCACAGAGAGGTAGTGGGGAGCAAGGTTGTGAAGAGCTTTATAGGTGAAGACTAGGAGCTTGTGCAGGATTGGTTCAGGAAGGGGGAGACAGTGAAGAGAGGAGAGGAGGGGCTGCACATGATCGAAGCAATGGGCGAGGTGGATGACCCTGGTATCAGAGTTTTGGACAGAGATAAGGAGAGAAAGGTGAGCGCAGGGGAGGCCAGTGAGAAGGAGGTTACAGTAATCAAGGCGAGAAATGACTAGGGCATGAACAAGTTTTGCGACCCAACCCATGCAACCCTTCCACCCCCACGGTGGTGATGGGGTGCATGGTGTCCTCCACAACTTATAGGGAGCCTCACCACAGCATGATTCCCAAGCTGCTATCCACCGAACAGTTGCAACAGAGCAAAATGACATGTTGCAACTACAAAATAGAAACCTCACACCAACTGATGTGGAAAAGGTGAAAAAACAAACCGCCCCATCATGCCAATCCAGGTAGGTGAGAAAATTCCTTCTCAGCCCTGAATACATACAGCTAGCCTGAGCCCACAGCAGTGAATTCCAGGTAAACCAGACAGAAACGTGATCCAGGACTGACAAAATAGGGCAGGCTAGGTGTCAGCACTTCCTGGTGACAGGTAAGAGAGGGGGGTAATGACCCGGCAGTGGTAGCCAGCTGCCCAGGGCTCCTCCCCCACAGGTGCATCTCAATAGCCCTATTGACCAGGGATACCCACAGTATTGGAAGGGGAGCAGGGGCTTGCCCCCACCCCACTCCCAATGCAATGCCAAGATGCAGGGGTTGGATGGGTATAGGTCTGTAGCGGAATGTCGCAGCGGTAGCTAATTCCACCGGCAACAGCGTTTCCGCAATTAGTGGTATGGCGTGGCAGAGGCTTTCATTCTGCTAGTTTCATTCCGCTACTTCCACAGTTCCGCTAATTTCATCCTGCTACTTCCACAGGCTTCACAAAATAGTGGAAACATGACATTTTTGCTACTTCCACCATTCCACCAGCACCACAAAATAGCGGAACAGCGGTTTTCTGACAGTTTCCGCAATTTTTTCGCAATTACGCAATTTGCAGAATGCTGGCGGAATTAGCGGAATGTCCGCAGAAAATCCGCGGTGTGGTGCGGGCAATTCTGATATGGCAGAATGGAATCACGGTGCGGTAACAGCTCCTGCCACATCAGCCCTAGATGGGTACAATTCTGCCCTCACTTAAGCAAGAAGGCATTCTATTGTGCCAGCACACCCTCAAGAAATGTACCAGACACAGATGTTAGGATAAAAGCATAGGCTGGAACTTTATTCATCTCCTACATCAGGCAACCCATTCCTTGAGCACACTGTGTGACAATAGCAGCAGGGAACTATGCACAAGTGTGCTAGCAGGAAGGGGGGGTGGTCTATTTCCAGAACCCTAACCTTGGTGATGTTACCCTGATGTGGCCACCACCCCGCCCCCATGGGTCAGGCTAGGGGAACCATCCCTGCCCAGCCATTTTGAGCTGGGGGCCCCAAACCATGAGACCCCTCTGCCCCCCACAGTAGTGATGGGGCACACAGTGTCCTCCCGACTCAAGTCAAGTCAAGTTTTGTTAATGGTGTGTCCAAAGGACTTAGCCTCAAATCCTACAATACACAAGAATGTTTCCTAAATATACAAAAATTAAAACTGTTAAACTTAAAAAAACTAGCTAACATCCCTAATTAAAACATCTTTCCCTATTAAGACCCAAGCCCAACAGATATGTATTCATACAATATTCATACAAAGTCCACAATACCAGATTACAAAGCCTTGAAATTTAGGAACTTATTTCTAATAATGGTTGAAAACAACAGAAATTTAACCACAGCTTCGGTGACATTCAAATGTTGGTCTGCCAAAAGAATTATAGTCAGTTCCTGAGAGGATCTTCAGAGAAATCTACCCAAAATTGGACTCAAAAGTAATTGCCTTACTTCCTCGTATAATAAACGTTCCAGCAAAATGTGTGTCACCGTTTCGACCTGTTGTGAATCAAAAGGACACAGCCAATCGCTAAATGGAATTCCAGTGTGACGACCCTCCAAAACCATGGAGGGAAAAACGTTCAACCGAGCCAGGAGGAATTTACCGCCCAACGCCGGGGAGAGCTTATGTTGCCAGTAATTAGCCATCTGGCCAACCTTTGGGATCAGGAAGGAGTATATCTTCAGAATAGGAAAGGCATTTATCGCCGCCACATCTTCCTGGCGAGTGATATCCATAATGCTGCTCTGAATTTCTATGCGAGCAGCCCTAAAACACCGGCTCTGACGATAATTTACTGAAAACCCTAAACTATTCAGGACCTTAACCATGGTAATCATCCATTTAGATTTATAATCATCTTTGGCCAGAAAGTGAACAAGTCCACAACTGGAAAAGCCACTACACCCAGCCAATAGACAAGGGCAAGTTTTAAAACCTTCCAGTTCCAGCTGATTTGCCCTGATTGCACCCTTACTGCAGCAGCTCTTATTCCCGGGGATCCTCCCGACTCATAGGGAGTCTCACCACAGCATGGTTTCCAAGCTTCCATCCGCCACTGAAAAGGGCTGGAGGGGAACAGCCTCTCATTCCCTTCCTCCCCCTCCCCCCCCACACAGGTATGCCAAAATACTCGTGCAGGACCTCATGCATGTCTTGTAGCCAGATGTCATTCCCCAAGTCGGTGTCAGTGGCCTCCGTGGACGTGGGGGGCGGGGACAGGGGAGTCCCATCTCTGGCGCCCTGTGGCACAGGCAGGGGAGTTCCCTGCTGGTGGTCCTACCTCCCCCAAGTGTCGCGTCGCCTCAGCCTCCTGCTGCCTCAGTGGCGGATACAAGCAGCACGACTGGGAAGCTGACAGCCCCCGCTGGCACAAGGGAGCATGGGCGCATCGGTGCGGCTCTTCTGGCCCCGCTCCCGTGCTTGCGACACACAGCGGGAGACACGCTGCATCTGGCAGCCCCGCCCAGATGCTCAGAGAGTCCGCGGGAATGTGCACAAGTAATATAAGGCAGGGTTAGCTTTAGGAACACTGCCAGTGATCAGAGCATGTTCTCAGTGAGACTGGCCCCTCTGTGACTTCCAAAGACGTGTGTTGTGACTTTGGCATTTGAGAGTGTGTGTGTCATATACAGAAGGACTGTTGTGGCAGCTGAGTGTGTGATCTGACCTTTCTTCCTGACCCTCCTACCTGTGTGATAACCCTTTTCCCTCGGAGCCCTACCCCTTTTATCCCTCACACCCAATTTACCCCTACACCCCTACAGTGTGAGAGTGTGCATGCTTGTGCGTACTGTGATTGGAGGACCGTGTCTTGTAGCCGCTTCCCTGTGATGAGCTTCGACTGAGCAACAGCCCATTAGCCACTGTAAGACCCTGAGGGAATCCTAAAGTGGCTCTCCACACGTTGGTGGCTGGTGCGAGTGTGGGGAGTTCTTGTCTGGTTCCCTTATCCTTCCCACAGGGCCTTGCAGGGCCTTGCCTGGCACAGCCTTTAAAATCTGCAGGACATGTGCATTCTTACGGGTGTGCATGTGGTGCGTCAGTTGACCCCTGATCTGGGGGGCCCAAGACAGGCAGCTTGGGCCAAGGTGGGAGGAGGACTGTTGTGGCTTGTTCATAAGAGGTTTAACACAGGCTGTACCTTGTGGCTTCTGGCTTATTACGTTAGGACCCCTGGACCAGTTGTTTGGGGGTTTTTTGGGGGGGGGAGTGCCCCCTCCTCCTTTGGTTTTGCTGATGTTTGAAATTGCAATAAAGAATGGGGCCTTTTAAACCTCATTCAACATGTCTTTGTCTCCTTCCTGGTGCAGTGGCAATTAGCCTTTAAAAAACAAAACAAAAAACCCTGATATATTCTTTCTGTTTATCTGACACTTTGTATCCAAGAAATACAAAATGTTGGCATTTGGTTTTCTTTTTACCAGTTCTGCCTGCCTTTTAATCCCTGAATGTAATTGTGCTCTTCAAAGAGCAACCCAAAATTATTCATCCCTTAAAGAGACATGTACATATATTGGCTACTGTAAACAATTAAAATGAGAAACCTGATCCTGTGTTCATTTAAGTCTAATGAGTCATAGTCTTCAGAGATGCAGGATTACAGGACAGCTTCTGAACTCTGAAATACAGGTCTAAATAAAAAAAAATGTAAATCTCTTTTGATGGTATTGGATTTCCTCTACATTTTAAAACCTATGAAAGTGAAGTCAGATCTATCCAGGAGTATCTCATATTGATTAGCTGTTCTGAAAACCTTTGTTGTTTTGAAGAGTAGCATAATGTCCATTAGGCATTTTATATGGATATTTTTTATTAGATGGAAACAGTGAAATAATTATTAGAGACCACATGCCAAGGAGTGTTGTCTGTCGCCATCTAATTGATCTAATGAATTTTAAGCATACATCTTGTTCTTTCAACTACTGGGGATGAAACAACCCCCCTGCAAAAAACCAACAACCCACCATTGCATAAAAGCTGCTGGGTCAGAATCTTAGACTAGGTTAGATTAGGTGGGGCAATAAGCAAAGGGCCTGGAATGGATTATGTGAGCTCAGTTTTATGACGTGTTTTGTTGATGGTTCTAATTTGTATTTTGAGGAAGGCTGAGTATTTTTTCTATATAGTGGCCTCAGGCTGAATCCCAACAAGACGGAGGTGATGCTGGTGGGTAAGGGGGGGGGGTTGGATGCTCCATCATTGATGGGGTGCATCCAACTCTGGTCCCTCAAGTTCACAGTCTGGGGGTTCTGCTTGACGCGCAGCTCCACCTGGATGTCCAGGTGGCGGCTATGGCGAGGAGTGCCTTTAGTAAGTTACATCTGGTCCGTCGTCTTCAACCATATATCTCAGGTCCCGATCTTGCCACCATCATCCATGCATTTATCACCTCACGGCTTGATTACTGCAATGCGTTCTACGTGGGGCTACCCTTGATAACAATCCGGAGAATTCAGCTGGTGCAGAATGCGGTAGCCCACCTCTTAACAGGGACGGGCCGCCGAGAGCACACTAAACCGGCGCTCCGCTCTCTGCACTGGCTGCCTATAATCTTCTGGGTTCTCTTCAAGGTGTTGGTTATAACCTTTAAAGCCCTACACGGCTTGGGTCCTGTCTACACTCACTCCCTGTGAGAACACTTCACACCCCTGTGTCCTCGATCGGTCCCTGCGGTCCTCTGGGGGCACATTGTTAGAAGTCCCCATGGTTTCTCAGAGGCCAACATTTGAGAGGCCATTCTCAGTGGCAGCACCGCAATTCTGGAACTCCCTCCCAGCAGAGATTCGACCCTCCTGGGACCTCTCTTTATTTTGCAGTCGATGCAAGACCTGTTTGTTTTACCAGGCATTCGGTGAGGGGGATGGGGGGGAAGGGGAGGGAGTAAGTTGTTTTTAATCTGAGCTTTTAATGTTTATTCTTATTTTTGTATTTGGTATTTTGGTTATTTATGTCTGCTGTACACTGCCCTGAGACTCTGTACAGCAAATAGGGTGGTATAGATGTATTGAAAAATAAATAAATAAATTGTTTACTACCAAATATAGAAATGCACCTGAGGCACTATCATGTATTTTGTATTCTTAATATGAGTGTTCTCCTTCAAGGTGCTGCTTCTTTATTACATTTAATCTGAGATTCCCAAATTGTTGTTGTATCATTTCCCCCACTCCCTGCCAAACTCCAAGTGAGAGCCCAGACATGAAACCCCATCCATAAAAGGGTGGAAGTGCAGTGCCAGACATGTGTCTTCATTTGTGGTGCAGTTCAGGAGCCAGAGTCCAACTGAGAGGAGGTAGGGATGAAACAGATCACCTGTTGCATATCTGCAGATAGGATTCACATTTTGGAACAGTGCATGGAGAATGACATAGTTTTGTTTTTGTGGCGAATCCCCACACATCTATTATAGTCAGGCACCAAGGAAACTGGCCCTCGATGAGAACGATCAAGTGCCTTACCACTTGTGCCCCACAGCCTGAGGCCAGACCAGAAAGCTGCATGTTATAGAGTGCAATCCAACCTTATCCTGGATTTAAGCCTTGATTAACCTGCTGCAGCCTGATGGGGTTTGGTGAGCAGGAACAGCCAAAATGGATCCCCAGTGAAACAGGGACTAGCTCATAGTCCCTGTGTCATCGGATTCCAATCAAGTGAATCCAGCAGAAAACTATGTTTTCATTTTATGGAGGCGGGGTTGGTGTTGACTATTTTTAGCAGCTACACAAAAGAGAGCTATTGGGGGAGGTATTCTGTGACCTGCACTGGAGTAAAGGAACCGAAGCCAGACCCAACCCTCTGTTGACTGTGGGAATTCCTGCAGTTTTCCCACTGGAGGTTGCTGCGGGGAGATGGTGTGGCTCTTGCATTCTGTGTCTCTAGTCCCACTCAGTGAATGAACTCTTCTCTGCTCTGGTAGTCCCATGCTTTCGTGCCCATATAGGAAGGAAAAACCAAAGAAGGGGGAAGGTTAGTCGCCTTTGCACAAGCCAACACCATCATGGTGAAGATGCAGCCCCCACCCCCAGCACCTTTTGTGCCCCCTCTATCCCAAAGTTAGAACATGCAGCTTTAGGCCAAGTTTGTTCAGAGAAATCTTGCAGCTTGGGGAGCTTTGCATGTCCTGAGTACATGCTGTAGCTTCCTAAATACCTCCCTCCTAACTCAGCATTTCAGCTGTGGAACTGTTCCATTCAGCCTTGTAATCTTCGTGATGAGTAGTGACCAACTTGTGGCTTTATGGGAGTGCTGTGGCGTGCACCATTGGAATAGAAAATAGTCCTGCATCTGGCAAAGTAAATACCCCACAGAAATATTTTTTGTTTAGTTGCTGAAGGAGCCTCTCCTAATGTTTCCCAAGACAACTTTTCTCTTCTTTAAAGCCTTGTAATGCCTCCATTTAAAATGTGTTCAGTTGCTGGTTCATGATCCATTGTACACCACAAACAATAATGGTTTAGCTCATCTTGAGTACAAATTGCTCTTGCAAAATGCATAATGTGTTGTTTGTATTTCAGTGCTGTTATTTATTATTTTTATTACCAGTACTACTGTTGTTATTATTACAATATAGTGTGCTAGAAAAAAACATCATAATGTTTGCTTTGTGGAAAAATATCACAACTATAACTGCTGTATGGTGTTCTGTTGAGTTAAGAGATACTGATGGAGAAAAATGTTCTTCACACAGAAATGCGGTGGAAACAAGTTTTAGCTAAAATAAGTAGTTCCATGCAGCAAGTACCCAAACTAAAGAAACCTGGTTTCTAAGCAGAGAGCAATCCATAGGGTCTTTTTACACGGATGGAGGTGGGTAGGGGGATAGGTGTTTCGCCACGGTGTGTATGTGTGTGTCCATGTTTACACTTCCACCTCCACCATGGAGCCTCCTCCGGTTTTCCAGAGTGCGCACCTTCCCACCCATCCTGCTCGTAGTCCACATGGGTGAACACTGAGCGGACACCCATCCCCCCCCACCACCACTGCTGGCAGTATACACGGATGGCACACACACACACACACCAAGCGGGGGGGGAGGGGGATCCGTGTAAAAACCGTCATAGTGTAAGTCAATAGGATTTAATCAATACAAAAGGAGGCCTATCTCCCATCAAGTTGCACCTATTGTTACCAAGATTTGGTTTCCTACTTACCTGTGGGTCTTCTGCCTTTCTACCATATGAGGTGAAATCAGTCTGTGGGATTAAACATTAAGATGGAACATGATCTCTCTCTCTCTCTCTCTCTCTCTCTCTCTCTCTCTCACTACATAAGCCTTCTTTCCATAGGAAAAAACAAGGTAAAATACAATTTCTGGGTGTGTGAGTGGGAGATCTTGTGCCTGGGGGGAGTCAAATCTGTATATTCACTCAATACAAATTTAATTATCTTGCAGCCACTATGATATAAATATGAACAAAAGTAACTAAAATTACCAGGTTTTTAATTTTTGCTTCTCAGATGTCTAATTTAGTCACCTAGTGTAGAGGTCTTCTGGTCCTCAGTGCCTCCTGTGACTTCTGTGAGAACTGCTGGTGCTCAGCACCTATGGAAAATTGGCCAATTTTATGATTGGTCATAAACCAGAGTTTATGAAACCAGATCATGAAACCATAGTTAAATTAGCCAATTAATCAGGGACAAAATCTGTGAATAGTATCTGTCAAGCAGATGACATCTTTATTATATGGATTGGGTGGCAGTAGCAGTTGGAACCCGAGGCCTGTGAGAGTGGAACGGTGGTGGAGGAGCAAGAGGTCGGAGCTGCGCACAGACCCGGCAGCTATTTCAGGGTGCACGCGCCAAAGGCAGAGTGTGGCGGTAGCAGTTGGAACCCGAGGCCTGTGAGAGTGGAACGGTGGTGGAGGAGCAAGAGGTCGGAGCTGCGCACAGACCCGGCAGCTATTTCAGGGTGCACGCGCCAAAGGCAGAGTGTGGCGGTAGCAGTTGGAACCCGAGGCCTGTGAGAGTGGAACGGTGGTGGAGGAGCAAGAGGGCGGAGCTGCGCACAGACCCGGCGGCTATTTCAGGGCGCACACGCCGACGGCAGTGCCGGAGGCACACGCCGACGGCAGCGCCGGAGGCACACGCCAGGGCAGCGTGCCTAAGGGCTGCGTGTGCAAGGGCGCACCCTTGTGCGCGCAACCTTAGGCGCTGATTGGTGCCTTGCGACCCATTTCTTTTTCCTTGTTTGGTGTTTTCCTTTAACAGTCGATTTTAGAATGCCGGCAAAGCTGCAGAAGAAACTCTGTGATGATAATGACAGTGTACCACAGAGGAAACTAGATACGTTTTTTAGACCTCCGCCCGGGTTAGGGGCTCCAGAATTAGTTACACCCCCCTTGGGTATGGATCTACCCCTATCGAACCATTTTCTGGCTTTGGCCAGCAATGGTCCCGAGGATGTTTATGAACTTTGTGTGCATCAGGATGATGTTGCACCACGTAAGAAACGGTTAACTTGGGAGGAAGAGACTACTTCAGGGGACCCCATTTTGACTATGATTTCTCCACCAGGATTACCATCTAGCCACAAGCCTCCTATGACTGATTCTAGTTGGATTTCCACTCTGGCTGAGCAATCATTATTGATTAGTAAGATTTTACAGCATATTTTTGCACAGCTTTGTATGCTTACTCGTCTAGTGGAGGAAGGACACCTAAGGGGTGGAACAACAAGGGGTGGGCCATCTCTGGTAACTGATCCCCCTATTCCAGGAGGAGGAAGGGAGCCAAATAAGTTGGCTCATACCACCACTTCTCATTCTCATCAGGGCTCCTACCTGGCTGGGGCTGGTATCTCTTGGTTAGAGGAGAATGGCCCACCTAGGGTTTCTATGCCAGTCAGAACTTGTATTTTTTGTAGGAGTGCAATAGTGTTTACAATTTTTCCAATTCCTTCTGGTTTGTTCCCTCGATGGGATCTTCCTCATTCAGCTGCCTAGCATTTAAGAACTTTATTACAGAGGCCTTGTGGCCCTAGGGACATAAAGAATATATGAATACTTTCAAGAAACAGTGCCTCCCTAAAATTAGTGATCTCTTTCCGACGGAGTGAGCTGCCGGACTTAATCTGGAAGGCTACTGATCTTTTTTTATAGGAACGGGGTTCTTCTGGGGAAAATTTATGTTAATCCCCAGTTTCAGGATTTGTCCCAACCGGGACTAGAGAGGGGGGGAGGGTTTGTTTCCCCCCCTCCTGTTCTGGTCCCCCAGCCCCCCTTGGAGTCAGCCTCCATGTCCTTTGAGGCAAGTCGATCGATTACTCCACCGGAGGACCAGAGGGGGATTTTGAGAGCAGAGAGGTGAGAGGAACCAGGTCCCCCAACTCCAATGGAAGTTGGCCTCGGGGCCTTGAGCGAGGAGGGTGTTAATTTTCATGGGACCACTGAGCCCATTCCCCGCCCCCCAGGGTGTGGGGGGTTGAGCTCTGGTGGGCCCTGTTGTGGTTTCCCCTGCTGTTGGTGGGCTGCCCGTTTCTACTACCCCCCCCAATTTTGATCTATCCCTTAGAGGTGGGAGTAGAGGTGTTGCAGACTCTGGATATTTTCCAAGGAATGGCCTTTGTCGAAGCAACCTGCGACTTGGGTTACTACTATGCTGGCAATCTGGGTACTAACTGCCCCCGTGAAACAAGTAATAACTGGACTAATTCCACATGCTGTCACAAGAAGAGGATGGAGAAATAGCAACCCATAGAGACCCCCCGTGGGGGGACTATGAGGGAAGTGGGGGGGAGAGTACCCAACCTGAGGCAGTTAATGGGGTAGGTTTGGGTAAGGATGAGACTGAAAGGGAGCAGGGGGGAAGGATGGGGCTTTTAGATCATCCCCTGTCCGTGGTGTTGTTAAGCCCCCATTTGGGGGAAGTCCCGAGTGAGGTGGAAGGCAGTAAGAGTGGTTCCCCTAGTAAGTCAGTAAGCCCCATTAGTAGGGAGGAGAATATCTTGGGACTTAAATTCAAAATCAATTGACTCTCACCAGGAGGGGATGCCCCAGCACTTAGTATTCTATCTTGGAATATGGCCGGTTGGAAATCTAAGACCCAGGATTCAGAATGCCACTCTTTTTTGAGGCAATTTGACATTATTCTGGGCCAGGAGACTTGGTGCATGGAGGCCCCAGTCTGTCAAGACTATGACATTGTCTGGCAAAAGGCACTTAAGTATGCCCCAATGGGTAGACCTAGTGGGGGAATTTTGTGTCTGGTGAAAAGATCTTTGCAGGTTAATTCAACTGCTCTCCAACTAGATACCAGACATGCTTGTGGCTGGCTACTTGTGTTTCTACGGGGAACGCTATTGATAGTTACAGTTTATATTCCCCACGAGGTTCCCCAGGGTATGATGAGAATGTTTGGCTTGAATTATCCAGCTCATTGCTAAGGTTACAAAGGACTCACCCAGATGTGGCATTGATTTTGTCAGAGGATTTTAATGCCCAGATGGGCTCTTGTATTAAAGATTTGGCCCGCTTTGGAGGGGTTTGGCTAGAAGAGGACACCTCAACTTTAAGTCCATGATGGGGTAAGGACTTTGGAATTATTAAAAACAGTGTTGCCTTCACCAAGCTCCTGAATGAGCTGGACTTATACCTGCTAAATGGTAGGGGCCGGAGGGATTACCCTGGTAATTTTACGTATATCTCTACCCGTGGGTGCAGTACCATTGATTATATTGCAGTGTCTGCCAAAATTATTTCTTTGGTAATTGACTTCGGAGTGGGCCCATAGGTTGGTAGTGACCATAACCCACTTCTGTTATATCTTGGGTTTTTTATCCCCCATGTGTCCGCCCCTTTCTTCCAGAGCAGGGACACACACACCCGCCCCATCCCCCCGCCTCCCAGGCATTAGTTCTTGTACTGAACTGGGTCCAATTAGGAAAAGGTGGAATACTGGATTGGAAGCAGTATTGTTGTCAGCTCTTAACCCCCCTGAGGGGTTGCATTATGCCCAAGAACTGACCCATCCCCCTTGCTCCCTTAGCAGCTTTGACCAGCTACCAAGACTTGAGCCATTGGCTCATTCCCTTTCTAACATCTGAAAAGGTAGTTGGGCTGCGAAGTGGTTGTTCCGGCACCCTGAGGAATAATTGGTTCGACAGGGATTGCCGGACCCTACGTACCAGGGTAAGATGGTTGTACCGACAGTTTAAGGTTTTTAATAGGGCGTCTCTACTGACAAAATTGATAAATACTCGGCAAAATTATAAAGCCCTTTTGAAAATTAAAAGAGAGGAGTATTACAACCATCTATGGATGGAACTGGATAGGACTGCCAGGGATATCAATTCTAATACATTCTGGAGACTAGTAAGGGGAGTTGGACGGGAATCAGGTAGCTGTGGTGGGCCCCTAGATGGTGGCGTGGTCTCCGAAAAGTCCTGGATCAATTATTTTGGTTCTCTTTATGCATCCCCTACTCTCTTAGCCTCTATTGTTGAGTTCCTTATTGACACTCCAGAGTGGGATCCAGTCTCTATTGAGGAGATCAGGGAATTGATTAGTACTTTAACAGGAGGCAAAGCCCCTGGGGGTGATTGCCTCCCAGTGGAATTGCTTAAGGCCGGTGTTGAGTGGTGGGCTCCAGTTCTGGCTTCCTTTTTTACAGGACTAAATTCCTCAGGCCATTTGCCAGAGTCCTGGTGTGAGGCTATTATAGTTCCTATTTTTAAAAGGGGCCCCCGGGAAATCCAGCAAATTACAGGCCCATCAGCCTCCTTAGTACAATCAGCAAGCTGTATGGGATGTTTTTGTTGTTGAAACTTAAGAAGTGGCTTGAGGTGCATGCTATTATGATTGAGGAGCAGATAGGTTTCAGAGAGGGGAGTTCCAATTGTGATCATCTTTTTGTTCTGACCCACTTGATTCAGAAGTGCTCAGTTGCCCAGAAAACCTTGTTTGCGGCCTTTATTGACTTAAGGGCCGCTTTTGATCTAATTCCCAGGGACCGCTTATGGCAGAAAATGGCTGCCATGAGTATTGATAGATGACTATTGCATTTAATTATTAGCCCTCATATGAACACCTCTGTTAGGGTTAGATTGAATGAGCAGGGCGTCCTGTCTGGGAGGATCCCTACAGAGCAAAGCATGAAATAGGGCTGTGTCCTTGCCCCAACCCTGTTCAATATCTATCTTAATGATATGGTGCAGGTACTTCTCTCAGTTAATTACCATCCTCCCCGGCTTGGTGGATCTCATGTTATTTGCTTATTATACGCTGATGACACAGTGTTGTTATCTATCACCCAGGTCGGACTTCGTCGTGTACTCGACCTATTTGGTGGGTATTGTGGTGATAACTGTTTGGAACTTAATCAGGAGAAGTCAAAAGTTGTGATTTTCTCCCGTATATGTAGTACCCACCAATGGATGGTTGGTGATAGAATAATTGAACAGGTGAAGTTTTATAAGTAACTGGGCCTTCTTTTTCAGGCCAATGGTGGCTGGGCAACCCATTTTTTGGCGGTTCAGAGTAGGACCAATGGTTCAATTAAGTCCCTATTATCCTTTTTCAGAACCAGAGGGGGACAATTGGTGGCCCCGGCTATTAAACTTTTTATTTAGAAGTTTTTGCCGTCATTTTTGTATGGTGCCCAGTTTGGGGCCCTAAGAAACTGGAAGCTATGGAACGGCTTCATACATGATTCCTGCAGTCTTTATTGGCTGCCCCTCCTGGGGTAAGTAACTCTGCCCTGACTTTAGAATATGGGCTGTCCACAGTACAAGAGCGAATTTGGGTGAATGCAATTTCCTACTGGCTGAGGCTGGTTTTTGGACTTGCAGCCCCCCTGTCTCTTTTGGCAGCCAGAGATAGTGTCTTTAATGTTTGGATGGGTGTGGTATCAGGGAAACTGCAACAAATTGGAATTGACCTATTGTCCCTGTCAGCCCTGGGGTATAAAAGTGCTAAAGTTCTAATATTAAGAAGGTTGACAGCCATCTGTAAGCAGGAGTTAAGAGCACCTATTGGTGACAGTGGGTCATTGGCCCCTTATTTAAATTGGGCAAATGAGGGTGCTTCCATCTGCCCCTGTTTGACTAGTAATCTGAAATTACAGCAGAGGAGACTTTTTCTCCTCTCCAGGTTCAACTATTTTCCCTCTGCCTTGGCTGAGGGTAGGCTTCAAGGTATTCCCTTTGCCACCTGTCTTTGTCATTGTGAACTCCACTCTGTGGAAACGTTGGACCATATTCTTTTGGACTGCCCTCTCTTTACGGAAGAACAACATAGTATTATCTTGCCCCTCTTGAGTTTAGTTCCTGGCAGATCACGTAGTTTCTATGTGACATTGCTTCTAAGGGACTCCTCCTTTAATGTAACTAGGAAGGTGGTTTCGTATCTTAGTCTTCTTTTTTCTAAGAAATTGTGTCAAGAAACTATGCAATTGTATTAATGTATTAGCAATGATAGTTTATGGCATGAATGGTGATCTTGATATGCTGTTCTGGTATAATTATTTATTTATGTCACCAGTGAGAGCAAGTTGTGATGGTGATTTTAATGTGCCGATAGTCATCAAAATTGGGTGAATCTTATCTGTTTATTTTGGCCCTGTGTAATAGTCCTTCTGGCCTGAGTTGATTGGGGATTATTTTCCCTTTTCCTCTTAAATTTGTTTTGGATTTTATGGATGTATATATTTCCCTTTTTCCTTTTAGGGTTATAGACTGTATTTATTACATTTAGGGTACGGTCATTTTCTTGTTTATTTGTATTTGTCTTATTTATTTCTAGTACTTCGTAATAACCTTATGGTTGTACAATAAATTTATTATTATTATTATTATTATTATTATTATTATTATTTGGACTGAAAACCTGTACTCTCTGCTTGATTTTCATCAAAACTTCAACAAACATAACTCCTCAATTAAAACAGTCCTACAATAAAATCAATTCCCTGGACATTACAGTCAGTATAAACAGTGGGACCCTACAAACAACAATATACAAGAAACCTACAGAACACCATACTTACCTCCACAGATCCAGCAACCACCCTAGACACACCAAGAAATCAGTCATCCATAGCTAAGTCCTCAGATACTGCAGAATCTGCTTCTATGAGAATACACTAAAAACTGTTTTCACCAAGCAAGGACACTCCATCAGAGAAGTGGACCGTATAATAGAACAGACTAGCCAAATACCCTGAGAGAACAAATACAAAAAGAAGGGGGGCTACAATACAAAAAGAAGGAACCATCCAACCACTGAAAGTTCAGAAATCTGGTATACCTCATTCAGTGCACCAAATGCGCACATGGGAACTATGTTGGTGAAACCCACCAACCTTTGCACAAATGCATGAACTCACACAGAAACAAGACAGATTCTACTGTTGGCATTCATTTCTTCCAAAGTGACCACTCTATTGAGGACTTCTCTGTCCTGGTTTTAAAAGGAAACCTATGCAACACTTTAAAAAGACAAGCTTGGGATTTCATAGCTCTACTAGATACTAAAAATAATGGACTAAATTTGGACAAGCCACTACAGAAATTTATAAATCATATCAATAGGGTCAATCCCATGGCCCAGGTATCCCGCATGCACACCTGACTATGTGAAAATGTACAAAGTTTCCATGCGCCCTCAATAGAGGTGCATGTGGTTCCGCACCAGGTGGGTGCACAAGTGGGTGCACACTGGATCCTCAGGGCATGGGATAGGCCACACTGTCTACAATTACAGTAACCTAATATTTACTTTGTTGTATTCCCCCTTTTTGAATTGCTAGCTTCCCCCCCTCCAAGAACTATACACTCTATTTCAGACATTCAGTAATTTGTAGCGATGGGACCCCGGGGCAATTACCGGATACTGGATTTACCAGTTTTCCGGTTCTCAAAGAACCGGATTCTCGGATTAAATCCGGTATCCGGTACCGGTTTTATTCCATTGATTTCAATGGGGCACTGTGTCCCCATTGAAATCAATGGAATACAATTCCTCCCCCCTCCC
>QEPC01007654.1:2631035-2653913 GCA_003113815.1 Sphenodon punctatus | reverse complement strand
GGGGGGGGGCTCTTTTTTAAAAAAAAAATCCAGGCTGGGCAGGGTGGGTGGGGGGTGTCCCCCCTTCCACCCGCGCAGCCTGGACTTGGGGAGGGTGTTTTTTTAAACTTTTTTGGTGGGACTTTTTACATTGCAGCCATTCATTTAAATGGCTGCAATGTAAAAAAAATCCGGTACCCGGAATCCGGTAATGGGACCGGATTTACCAGGTTGAATCCGATAATGCCGGTACGCCCAGTACCGGCATTATCGGATACCGGATTTACCGGCACGCCCGCCCCTAGTAATTTGTATATCCAAACACCTCCGCATGGGATCTGCGCAGGATCCGCTCAGGATCCATGTGGAATCTGCGTGGCACAATATCTCCCCTATGGACTTGTGCATGGTTTGTGCACACATGCACATGTGCAGGTTGTGCGTGATTTCCATGAGCCATGGGATTGGCCTCACTATCTACAATTACAGGAAACGTCAAGTTTTTTTTTTACTATCAGTAGCTACCCTTTGTATTTCTCCTTTTGCTTTGCATACCCCTCCCTATTTAATTCTTTCTTCTCCCCCCACTCCTTCTAAGAATAATGGTCACCTGCCCTTTATCCCACCCCATTCTTTATACCTCTGTTTTGCTCTATTTCTTCAGACATTACAGTAATATGTAAATCCTATCACTGTCCACAGTTACAGGTAACTTTTATTATTATTATTATTATTATTATTATTAGCATTTGTTTAGCACCAGCTGTGTACCTGGCGCTTTACAGAACAATGAGATAGACGTGGTCCCTGCCTACGGCTTACTGCATTGTTGTATTTCCCCTTTTGTATTGCCATTTCCTCCCTACCTCATTCTCCTCTTCTGCCCCCTCCCTCTGAGTTCAATGGGCACATCCCCCACCACTGTATATACCTCTGCTTTGCTTTGTTTCTTCATTTTGTAACCCCCGACTTGCCTGACGAAGGACCTTGTGAGGTCTAAAAGCTTGCATACCTTTACCAATTGTAGTTGGTCCAATAAAAGATATCACTGCACTACTATGTCTCTATTGCCAACTATTTTTAATGCATACAGATCTGCTACAGTTTAGGGATGTGACTTTTGGTTTCAGTTGAATCTGAAACTGCCCAAAAAGGGCATGTCCAATTTAACCGAAGCACCCCTAAATCGGCCTGCCACTTACGGATAGTTTTGGTTTCATATTTTTCCCATTGACTTAAATGGGAAGGGAAACCAATCTGTAAATTCGCACTACCACCCCATCTCCTGGGACAGTGGGTCCAGCCTTCCCCACCCCTACTTCCTAGGGGCCCTGGCATGTACCTACCAGCCTTGGCGGGCTTGGTTGAAGGTCCGCAGCCCCACTGCTACTGTGGGGGGCCTCTTGGCAGACTCCCTTGCAACAGCATGCTATTGAGCTCCCTGCTCGGCAGCGTGCATATGCAAAATGGCCACCGGGAGGCCCCATACATACCAGCATCAGTCCAGCGGAGCTTCAGTCAAGCCCTCCAACGTTGGTAAGTACATTCCAGAGCCCCAGGATATGGGGGACATCAGACCCACTGTCTTGGGAGATGGGGGTGGTGGCATGGGTTTTTTACTATTCAGTTTCCCTTCCCATTGACTTCAGTTGGAAGACGATAATGATATCAAAAATGATAAAAATGATTAGAAACAAAAATGACAATGTTGTTATCGTCGTTATTATTAGTGCTGTGGCAGTTGGGTTATTATTATTATTATTATTAACAAACATTTATATAGCGCCAGCAGTGTACCTGGCACTTTACAAAGTAATAAAATAGACACGGTCCCTGCCCCTAGGGCTTACAATCTGAGAGACAGGAGCTGGGGGAGAGACTTAGGAAGGGGAACAGAGGGAGAGACAAGGGGTCTAACATTCATGAAGATGCGAGGTCTCAAGTGCACGTACTTGGCTTGGTTACGATGAGAATGACAGCAGGCAGGTCCATGTTGCAAGGATAAGGGTAAACCGATCGTAGGTATAGGAATAGTGGCTCAGCAGGATAAAGAGTCAGACAGAGCAGAGCGAAAGAGGTGAGTTTTAAGGAGAGATTTGAAGGTATGAAGGGAGGGGGCAAGGCGGATGTGGACAGGGAGGGAGTTCCAGGCATGGGGGGCAGCAAGTGAGAAGGGACGAAGGCGCTTAGGGGAGCAGGAAAGGTGTGGAAGGGTGAGAGAAGGGACAGAGGAGGAGCGAAGTGCACGGGCTGGAGTATGGAGGGCGATAAGTGCAGAGAGGTAGGGGGGAGCAAGGTTGTGAAGAGCTTTATAGGTGAAGACTA
The DNA here is from genome assembly GCA_003113815.1 of Sphenodon punctatus. Taxonomy (NCBI): domain Eukaryota; kingdom Metazoa; phylum Chordata; class Lepidosauria; order Sphenodontia; family Sphenodontidae; genus Sphenodon; species Sphenodon punctatus. The sequence goes on along the minus strand of QEPC01007654.1, from coordinate 2,651,609 downwards.
GGAGCTTGTGCAGGATTCGTTCAGGAAGGGGAAGCCAGTGAAGCAAAGAGAGGAGGGGCTGCACATGGTTCTGGAGGGGAAATGTAGAGAGGGGAGGAGGGAGCAGGCATCTTGGAGTCTTAACAGGGTTGAACTCTTGAACCGTGCCTCTGTTGGGAGGGGCAAGCAGCTCAGCAGTATCTGAAGGATGTATTCCTGGCCAATGAGAAGCACAAGCAGGCCCCAGTAGTCTCATGGGACTCTGTGATTGCTCAATGCCTTCTGCCTTCCACAACCAATCAGGGGGGCTCTTGGCGAGGGCACTGCAACCCTTTATAATGGGAGGGCCAGGTTTTTTCTCTCCGTTGTGTGAGAGCTCTGCTTTTCAGGATGCGTTCGCAGAACTGTGGAGCTTGCACATAAAAAATCCTCCCTAGCCCTCATTGTATTATTTATTTATTTATTAGTTATTCCCACCAATACTTTTCCTTCCTCATACCCTACATTTTACCTTCTCCCTTTCCTTGCCCTTCTCCTCCTGTACATTATATAGAGATAGGTAGTATAGATTAGATATAGATATAGATTATAGACATATTGATTAGATTAGATTGAATTGGAATAATTAAATAGATAATTGATTAGATAATAGTTTTCCTTTCCCTTTATTATTATTATTATTATTAGCATTTGTATAGCACCAGTTATGTACCGGGCGCTTTACAGAACAATAAGAATGACACGGTCCCTGCCTATAGCTTACAATCTAAAAGACACAGAGGGGGGAGACAAGGAGAGGGGACATAGGGAGAGACAAGGGATAAATAACAATCAAGTGGATGCAAAGTCTCAGGTGCATGTGCTTGACTTGATTGCGGTTAGGCAGGAGTCTGCGAGAAGGACAGACAGTAAAAATTGGGATGAAAGTTCTAATAGGCATCAGGAAAGGTGGCGAGGAAGAGGTGGGTTTTGAGGAGGGATTTGATGGTGCGGAGGGAGGGTGCAAGGCGGATGTGGCCAGGGAGGGAGTTCCAGGCATGGGGGGCAGCAAGGGAGAAGGGGCAGATGCAATTAGGGGAGCAGGGGAGATGAGGGAGAGTGACGGAGGGGACAGAGGAGGAGCAGAGAGTGCGTGCAGGAGTGTGTACAGAGATTAGGGCTGAGAGGTAAGGGGGAGCCAGGTTGTGAAGGGATTTATAAGTGAATACCAGGAGTTTATGAAGGATGTGTTCTGGAAGAAGGAGCCAGTAAAGAGAGGAGAGGAGGTGCTGCACGTGGTCAAAGTGACGGCCGAGTGGATGACCCTAGCAGCGGAGTTTTGGATGGAGATAATGGGGGGACAGGTGAGAGCGAGGGAGGCCAGTAAGGAGGAGGTTGCAGTAGTCAAGGCGAGAGATGACCATAGCGTGAACAAGGGTTTTGGCTGAGGAGACAGAGAAAGGGGCGAATCTGAGCAATGTTGTGGAGGGTGAAGCGACAGAACTTGGCAACAGAGTCGATGTAAGGTTTAAAGGAAAGGTGAGTATCGAAGACGAAGCCCAAGCTACAGGCTTGGGGAACAGGGCAGATGCTGACCCCATCAATAAGGAAGGACAGGTAAGAGGGAGAGGAAGGGTAGGGAAGAAAGATAAGGAGCTCAGTCATAGCCATGTTGAGCTTGAGCTGACGTCGGGACATCCAGGCGGAGATATCAGAGAGACAGTTGATAAGGCAAGCTTGGACAGAGGAGGAGAGAGAGGGGGTGGAGATATAGAGTTGAGTGTCATCAGCATAAAGGTGATATTGGAAGCCATGGGAGGCAATGAGTTTGCCAAGGGACAGGGTGTAGATAGAGAAGAGGAGAGGGCCCAGGACAGAGCCTTGGGGAACCCCAACCGAGAGGGGGAGGGAGGAGTAGTTGGAATTAGGAAGAGACACATTAAAGGAGCGGCCAGAGAGGTAGGAGGAGAACCATTCAAGGACAGAGCCGCAGAATCCTAGGGAGCGAAGAGAGTCCAATAGGAGCAAGTGGTCGACAGTGTCAAAGGCAGCAGAGAGGTCAAGGAGGACAAGAACGGAGTAGAGATGCTTAGATTTAGCGACCAGTAGATGGTTGGTGATCTTGGCAAGGGCCATTTCCGTGGAGTGAAGGGGGCGGAAGCCAGCTTGGAGAGGATCCAAGGAGGAGTTGGCAGAGAGGAGATCTAGGCAGTGGGAGTAGACATCACGCTCTAGGAATTTAGAGGTGAAGGGTAGGAGGGAGACCCACCGGTAGCTAGAGGGGTCAGAGGGGTCACGGGTGAACTTTTTGAGGATGGGAGAGACAGTTATTAGTTATGCACAGGAATCAATGATACTGATACCAAAAATAAAATCTTTGTTTGAAATGGTACCGATATCGATAACGATATCGATAATGACATCAAAAATGATATCAAACTAGATCAAACAATATCAAAAATGATAACGAAAACGATAATGAAAATGAGACAAAAAATGATACAAACTATAACAATTAAAATTAAACAACGTTGTTAATACTAATAACAAAAATGACATTTTTTAATAACGAAAAATGAAAACGACATGGGGGCCTGGTACACACCTCTAGAGGTGCTTCAGGGAGCAGAAGATTCAGGGCAGGTGAAGTTCGTGGCATAGGAGGAACAAAGCTCCCAGGAGGGAATGTGGGAGGAAACAAGCAGAAGATAGGGAGGAGTAAGACCATGAAGAGTCTTGGAGATAAAGACAAGGAGCTTGTGCTGAATGCGGAGGGAGAGAAAGAGCCAAGGGAAGAGAGGAGGAGCTGAAGATGATCAACGCAGTGGGTGAGGTAGATGATTTTGGCAGCAGAATGTGGAATGAAATTAATAAGTCAAGGTCAGAGCATGGGAGGCCAGGAAGAGGAAGGTTGCATGAGTCAAGGTGAGAGATGGCTAGAGCATGGACTGGGGTTTTGGCAGTGGAAGTAGTAAGGAAGTGCTGTTATGCAGCTGTTAAGAAGTGATAGGTATTAGCAGCAGACTGGATCTGAGGTGCAAAGGAGAGGGAAGGGTAAAAGATGAATCCAAAGTTAAAAGATGAATCCAAAGTTACATGCCTGAGGGACAGCTGAGTGACTGGTGACACCATCCATGGAAATGGAGAGGGAAGAAGGAGAGGTTTGGGGGTGGGAGAGATGTGGAGTTCAGTCCTTAAAATCTTAAGCTTGAGTTGATGGTGAGACATCCAGGCAGAGATAGTTGGTGATACAAGACTGGGTGGAGAGGCGAGAGCATGGGGGTGGGGAGAGAAAGAGAGAGAACTGAGTGTTGTCCGCATATAAGTGATACTGGTAGCCATGAGATTCAGTGACTTTGTCCAGGGATAGAGCATCACATACAGCTTTAAAAGAAAAAGGTGGTGTTGGGGTGGACATCACATGATAAAATATCCTGCGAAAAGAATGGAGCCAATAGTAATTTCACTCAGGTTTGTTTGTTTTTGGTATTAACTGTCCTTTATAATAGGATACTCATGCTGGTTTTGGGGTTGTTAACCTTTGTTCTTTGTCTTTGCAATGCATTTCTACAGTGCAGCTAGGTATAGCCATCAATAGGGGATAGAAGTGTAAGTCTGCAAAATGTCAGAGCATGTCATAATGAATCTTAATTACATGTTTCTTGTATTTTTTCAAGATGGCACAGTGAACTATAGCAAACTTTTAAACATTTTCAGGCAGACTTTTGTATGTGAACAGCTGCCTATCTTTTGGCAACCAATTTTGAAAATACTGGCTCCAAGATCTGTTCCCAAGACCAAGGCTGGTTTTAGGTGGACCCATCTGGGGGTGGGTCTGTGCGCACCACCACACACTTCCGGTACATGGTAGGGACATCACACGGCAGGGGATGGATGTGTGGTCAGTGTGCACCTGCACCCATATGCCACCCATTCATGTCTCCACATGGAGCAACCAGGAAAAACCCAGGTTGGTCCATGCAGGAGGATGGGTGAGTGCTGTGTTAGTCATGGGAATCTACCTCCACTCACACTGACTTTAGATGGACACCCACGTCTGTGGGGGATGGGTGAACCTCCATGGGCGCGTCCCATCTAAAAACCGCCTAAGTCTTATGACATACCAGACACAGAATGTTCAGGGAGAGACTCCACTTTGGTTGTCCTAACATCATGTTCTTGAGGTTCTTAGGTTCCAAACATGTGGCTAGATTTTGTGCTGCATTCTTTCTTTTAAGTACTTTGAATATAATACATAGAAGCACAGAACTTTCCTTAAAGTGTAGGGACGGGACTTAGGATGGATTTCTGGATTTGGATCTGTTACGGATTTGGATCTTTTTTCTCTTTTTTGCCCCTTTTTACGGATTTGTATTAAGGATCCGTATTAAAAATAATAAAAGTTTTTTTTTTAAATCATGTATGCAGAAAATGACCACCAAGTAGTTTTGCACATGAGCAAATGGCTGTCATGCTGCCCTTAAGCAACATGGCAGCAACAGCATCACCACCATTTTGGTTAAGGGTGACAACCATTTTGTGCATGCACAATGAATTTTTAGATGTTTTTAATAAAAATATTAACTTCTGAACAAGTGCTAATGCACTTGTGATATTAGTTTTCTATTTCTCTGATAGTGGTGCTGTCACAGTCTGATGGTGGTGCTATCCTGGCGACTTGTCCTTTCAGGGACGAGTTGCTGGGAACACATGACACCTATGCTCCGAAGTCTGCACTGACTGCCTGTAGATTTCTGAGCAGAATTCAAGGTGCTGGTTTTGAACTTTTAAACCGCTAAACAGTCTGAGTGTCATATATCTGAAAGACCACCTACCCTACCATGTCCCTTTGCAGCCCCTACAGTCAGCCAGGGGTGCCCTCCTGCACATTATGTCTGTTACCCTTGTCCATGTGGTGGGGGCACACAGAAGAGCATTCTCGGTTGCTGACCCCATGCTGTGGAACTCCCTTCCCCAGGAGTTTTGTTGAGCCCAGGCCTGGCTATCTTCCAGAGGGAGTGCAAAACTTTTTTTATTTTGGAAAGCATTTGGCAGGCAGGGATAGGTGGGGTTTCTTTGGGGTTTTGGGTGGGATCGTGGGGGGAGGAAGGGAGTTTGAGAGGGGGGTTATTGTATTAATTTTGATGTTTTTTAAATCGTTGGGTTTTGTGGATTGTGAGCCACCCTGAGCCGTGTGGGAAGGGCGATGTAGAAATTCAATATATAAATAAATTAATAAAGAAACAAAGAAACCTACATGAATTTTTACTTTTGTTCTTTTTATGAGTTCTCATCTTTGGAGCAACACAAGATGTTTTTAATATGGATGTGTGATTTGTTTTATTTTTATTAGTCACTAAAATGAATGTAACCCCATTTATTTTAGTAACTAATGCTCAGAAAATGAATGAATAAGAAAACATAATAGAGGTGTACAATTCATTTCATTTTTAGTAGTTACTAAAATGAAAGCAACCCTATTTGTGTTAGCAACGATCTGAAAAGGAATTAATAAGCAAATGTATTTGCTTTCATTAATTTTTGTTTTAAAAATAATAAAAAATTTAAAATGACTGCCATTTTGGAAAATGGCGTGCATGTGCAGAATGGCCCCAGTGGACATTTTAATTAAAAATAAACAAAAACATTTTTTAATGACTGTGCATGCACAAAAGGGCTGCCAGACCATTCCGCGCATGTGTACCCTTTTGCAAAATAGCAGCGGCAGTGTTGTTGTCATGTTGGAAATAGGTTGCAGCTGTGCACAACGACCCCATCAGCAATGTTACATGTGCAGTGATTTTTTATTAGTAGTAGCAGTAGTAGTATTTTTAAATGGGAAAAAAAACCCAAAAACGAACATAGTTTTACGAAACCCTAAAAATTGATGGGTTTTTTAACCCATGAAACAAAAAGTAAAATGAAAACAAAAGCGGTACGTGCTACATACACACACACACACACACCCTTGTTTTTAAGGCCCTTTTCACACAGACACTCTAACACTGATAAAATGGGTGTTACATTTTATTATACACATTGCAGGGCACCCATAGAGCACACCTGCAGCCCTGCAACATGTATAATAAAATGTAACACCCATTTTATCAGTGTTTAGAGTGTCTATGTGAAACGCGACCAAGTCTATAGTTTGTGTTTAACAAATAATGAAACTGGCAAATACCAATGTCCTTGATAAGTTTTCCATTTTGAGCCCCTTGGGTTTTTTTCCTTCTCCTTGACTATTGACTTAGTACCTGAGTAGAAAGATAATGGAGTCTGGAAAATGCAGAAATCTAAAGTGAACTTACAAAAAAAAAATAACTTGCTGAAGAAAGATGCATATTTTTGGTGTCATTTACAGCTAAGAAGAAATAAAGATATTGCCTTCTGAAACAGTGATACACAGCAAATAACCCATTATCTTCAAAACAGTATGAAATTATTCAATATAGAAAAATGCAGCTTTTAGAGGCTTTTGTCTTTTTAAGCTTCCTAACTCTAGCTAATGTCTGATATTGATTCTGAATAATTTAAATGGCAATAAAATTGGGTTTTCATGACAGTCAATCAGAGAGATTTTATATTTAATGTTCATTTAAAGAAACATAGTGCCTTCTTACCTTCTGAATTTCAAAGCCATTAAAGTAATTGCAGGTCATTAAGCTAAATTTCTCTGAATAATCAGGACAGTTAATCTAATTTGTGCACCATTCGGATGGCGGGCAGGAAAGACTGGGATGCTCAGCACAGTTGTTTTTTTAAAAAAAATCACCAAATGTTTCAGCTGGAGTTATCAGTATTTCCTCACAAAAAAAATAAATCTGGCATAATTAAAGTTTTGGAACTTCAAAACTTGTTGCCACTAGATGTTTGCCTGCTGCATAGAGTCTTCATGGAAAGCTGTGATGGCCCATTACTGGCAACGATGACAACAATTTTGTTGCAATGAACATTTTTGTTCCACACATTGACTTACCTGCATGCTTAAATTTATGCAAACGATTAAATGCTTTGCTGTAGTTGCTGAGCTCTCCAGGGTTGGGCTCTGAAGGCCAGGCCTCTAATACTTGTTGTGGCCCCATAGATTATTACAGCTTAGTTCAGTTAAGTCCTATGCTTCAAGATACCGTGTATAAATGCAGCACAAACAGCAGAGGAAGAAGATGTAAGAAAAAGACTAACAGGGCTTCTCTCTATTTCATACATACTTCTGCAAAATTAGGTCCAACCAAGGCTTTCCAACAGTGGTTCCCATCTTTTTTGCCTTATCCTTAGACTATGTTACACATCTAATGAAGAAACCATCATTAGATGTGGACGCACTCGCCAGTTACCGACCTGTCTCTAACCTTCCCTTTTTAGGGAAGGTTATTGAGCAGGCGGTGGCAGTCCAGCTCCATGCATCTTGATGGCGTTGGTTTCCTAGACCCTTTTCAATCTGGGTTCCGTCCCAGCTATGGTACTGAGATAGCATTGGTGGCCTTGGTAGATGATCTCCTCTGGAAGATGGATGCAGGATGTTCTACGGTTCCTATCCTGCTAGATCTCTCGGCCGCTTTTGATACCTTGGACCATGGGCTGCTGTTGAGCTGGCTGCAAGACCTGGGGGGTCTGAACGGGACTGCTCTTGAATGGTTCTGATCATTCCTCTCGGGGAGAAGCCAGCGGGTGGTGTTGGGAGCTGAAACATCTTGCCTCCGCGCCTTGTCCTGCGGCATTCCACAGGGTTCTATTCTGTCTCCATTATTATTTAATGGGGTACGATGGCAGGATGTAGATCTCCAGATGGAATGGGGAAGGGTGGGTTTTTATCCTCATCTGATGCATTATTATAACTTGGCCCAAGAATCAGAAACCATGGCCCAGTACCTTTTCCTCGATATCCCCCTCCTCATGTGGGAAATGGCTTTTAATGCCAGCTAGGTTCAACGCTTTGCCGACAAAGCTTCTGGAAGGGCATTTTAGTAAAGTTCCTATAACTCAGAGGCTGTGTCCTTATGACCATCAAGAACTCAAATCCACCAGTCATGTTCTCTTCAGGTGTCATTTATATGACACTCTGCGTGCTAAAAGCCTGCAGCCTCTTCTGGACTCTCACCCTGGTAGGACGGACGACTTTATGTGTGACATACTTTTGGATGACCACAAGCAGGATTTAACCTGTATTGTTGCTGGCTTTTTGATCTCCGCCTTTGTCAGACGGAAACTTTTTCTGGAATATTCCCTGTCTGGGTTGGCCTCTCCGTTGGGCTCATGACTTTTTGCCCTTGATTTTACTAAGATGTAACCTAACTTTTATGTTTTGGTTTATAGATAACCCTTATTACTATAAATATTTTATACCCTACTGTGTTTTTGTAACCAGGACTATGGCCGTGTGGCTGCCTCAATAAAATTGCTTGACTGATTGACTATTATTTAATGTATATATGCAGCCCTTGGGGGAGATCGTGAGAGGGTTCGGGGTGCGATGTCACCAATATGCTGATGATACTCAGCTGTACCTCTCTTTTTCAGCTGACCCAGACCCTACTGTCTCATTGCTATCCCAGTGTCTGGAGACCGTGGCGGAGTGGATGCGGCAGAGCAAACTGAAGCTCAACCCCGATAAGACAGAGGTGATGTTGGTGGGGAGGGCGAGGGAGGTGCCTGATAGGGGGGGTTCGGCCTCCGATAGCTCAGCAGGTTCAGAGTCTGGGGGTGGTGTTGGACTCGGATCTCCGCCTGGATCGACAGGTGAAGGTAGTGGTGAAGGCCATTTTCCGCCAGTTGTATTTAGTGCGGAGGCTGTGTCAATACATCTCCAGGCCGGACCTGGCCTCCCTCATCCATGCCTTCGTCACCTCAAGACTGGACTACTGCAATGTGCTCTACGTGGGGCTTCCCTTGTTCCTGGTCCGGAGGCTGCAGCTAATGCAGAATGCGGCGGCCTGGCTCCTGACGGGGACGTGTCATCTGGAGCATATAACACCTGTGCTCCGGAGTCTTCATTGGCTGCCAATAGCGTGCCGAGCCAGGTTCAAGGTATTGGTATTGATCTATAAAGCCCTTCACGGTCTGGGCCCCTCGTACCTTAGGGACCGCCTCGCCCTCTGCGCCCCAGAGCGGCTCCTTCAGTCTGCTGGGGTGCCTTCTTGGAGGTCCTCCATGTTAAGCAGGGGGCCACAATGGAGAGGGCATTCTTGGTGGCCTTTAGAATTCCCTCCCAAGAGGAAGCTCGCCTGGCCCCAAGCTTTTTGACATTCCAGTGGGCTTGTAAAACCTGGCTGTTCGCCCAGGCCTTTGGGGAGGAGGGGGGGAGGGTGCATTAGGGTTTTATCTCTTCCCTTACCTTTTTATTTTCATTTGTTTATCCCGACCCTGTTTTGATTTTCAAATTGCTGGATCTTTTTTTAAATGTTTTTTATTTTTTGAATGGTTTTTTATTGAATTGTACATCACCCCAGGATGCCATTGGCATGGGGGGGAGGGGGCAACTAATAAATGTATAAAATAAATAAATAAATGTTAAGCAACTCATCTCTGCCCTACACTGGCTCCCTCTACCTGAATATATTCAGCACAAGCTCCTTATCTTTTCCTTCAAGGCTCTTCATGGCCTTACTCCCCCTATCTCTCTGCACTTGTTTCCTGTCACATTCCTGCCTGGAAACTCTGCTCCTCTTATGTCACCACCCTTGCCTGCTTGCGACTCAAAACCTATTCACCCCTTCTCCCTTGCTGCCCCTCATGCTTGGAACTCCCTCCCTGGATACATTTGTTCTACTTCCTCCATCCCAAGCTTCAAATTCCTCCTGAAAACATACCTCTTCTGTCAGTTTTTCCCCTAGTTCATCATGAGAAGGAAATTGCCCTCCCTCAGAACCTGTAACTAAGTTAGGCACATGCATCTGTCACTTCTGAACTTCATGAATGTATTCTTGTTTCTCATTATGTTCCCCTCTCCCTTGTCCCCCTCCCTCATCTTTCTTCGATTGTAAGCCCTTTGGGGTAGGGATCTACCTATAACTATTGATTGTACAGTGAGCAACAGGTACATTACTGGTGCTATAATAATAACAACAATAATAATACTTATTATTATTATTTTATTTAATAATTAATGTGAAACCCCATTTTGAGACTTAAATATAGGGTGTTTTCAGATGTTACGAGATCACAGTGAACCACGGTGAATACCCACCTGTGGTCACTGTGTCTCGAACGTCTGTTTGGCGGCCGCCAGATGTTCGCCATGGTCAATACCCACAAGGGGTCAATTTGAACCACGCTTCCCGGGCTAGCCGGGGGAATGTCCCGGGAAGTGTGGTCAAAAAGATCCCCAGCGGGGACCAAAAAAAACTGGTGGGATCCCGGGCCGTGGCGACTCCGGCCGGACGCAGCAGCCGCATTGGCCCCGCCATCCGCCCGTCTCCCCGGAGGGCGGGCGGTGGGGTGCGTGGAGGGGGCGGGGGCATGCTGCCGCACGTTGCGCCGTGCGGCCCCACCCCCTCCCAGATTCCCCGCCAGGATCCCCCGGCACGTCTGATATGGCGTGACAGGGTGACCCCAGCGGGGAATGAATGGGTTGTTTTCGGTACGGGGCCAAGAGTCCCCGTAACGTCTGAAAACACCCATAGTTTTGTGACTTATACAACAATACAGACATACAAAGAATATAAAATATCAACTGGGATTGTGGCCACATCTGCACATGATGCAGTTCCAACCCATAGTTTGAGAAACAGTTATTTGCAGATTCTGAATGCTAAAGAAAACAGAGATCTGACAAAATAAAACAATATGTATATCTGTCACCAGCTCTGACATGAGGGTAAGAGTCATTGAGACCGTTAATGTGAGAAGAATAATTTCTGTTAGTGTGTTTCTTCACCCATTGAAGTCAATGGCAAAATTCCTATTGTCTTCAGTAGTGGTGAATTGTCCCATGAGTCTTGCAGAGGTATCCACTCACCTTTAATTGGAAACACAGCTTCCCTTGCAAGCGGCTTATTCCAAACTTGTGTGACTTTCGAGGAGGAGGCAGCAAGAAATTTCTCAGTTTCTACTAAGATGCACAATTTTATCACAGCTTGAGCTGAGACAAATAGCATATTTTGAATTTACAAATTCAATTCAGGTATTTGTATGCTTCAGCAAATATTTGAATTTGGATTTGCAACCCATACAACATTCAATAAATTCATCATCTCTTTCATCATCCATTCTGTTTTTCATTATCTTTGGCATTGTGGCTGTTCGACATTCGCATGGCGTGGGTATGAATTACTTAAAAAATTTCAAAGAGTGCTGAGCAAATGAATGAGCTATGAACAACAAATAATCAGTAGACAGTGGGTGGTGGAAACAGATATGACAGCTGCACAGTGGCAGCCCGACCCAAGGTGTGTCAGGTCAGCATTGTACAACAAACGTGCCCGTAGCCAGGATACTAGGAAGGGCAGGGGAATACATGAATGTGCAGCTTGATGGCCCTGCCCCCATGCTGCACCTAGTGCCCCACCCCCGCCATGACAGGTGGTTATGACGGACCCAATCTGGGCCATGTATGTTGGGCCACAGCAGATGTGATAGCCCACTGTGGCCTACTTTCATCCGAATGGGTGGACTTTAGCCCGGGCTGTGACCTGGACCACAGATGAGAGTCCGGGCTAGCCACTGACATGGCCTGGGGCAATTCTAGGCCAACATCTTGTCAGGTCTGGTGCAAAGTGGGCCAGAGCAGCCCCAACATCACGTCTGTTTTTACCCAGCATTGTCTACTGGAATGGGATAATGACTTAACTCAAAGGATTTTTGTGAGGGTGGAATACATAAACACTGTAAAGTGCTTTGAACACTGAAAGCACCATAGAAATGGTTAACAACAACTACAACAAATTGATTTATTTATTATTTTGATTTTTATCCCACCCTGTCCCCGAAGGCTCAGGGCAGCTAACAACATCATAAAATAAAAAATAACCCCCATAAAATTCTTATAAAAAAGCCCACCCCATCCTAGTACCTATCACTGCCTGTTGAGTTCCTGACAAATAAATATGTCTTTCATTACCTCTGGAAGATGCCCAGGCCAGGATTTAGATGAACCTCCAAGGGAAGGGTGTTGTAAAGCCATGGAACAGCCACCAAGCAGCAAGAGTCTCAGCTAGGCTGACATCCAGCAAGTGTTAAGGAGAGGAGATACAGGCCTGTGAAACTTAAGGAATGAATATTAATAAATAAAATTAACACAACACTTCTTGAAAATACAAAATATATTTGTATTGTGTGTCAAATTAGTTGGTACAAAAAGTCATGCTGGGTGAGCTAATTTGGAGCTTCTGTTGTGTCATAACAACATGAGATAACAGTCACTTTGAAATTTAGCACTGTAATTAGTTTCTACTTTAGTTAGTCTAATTTAATTTTTGGCACAGATGACATTCTCTTTCCTATGCTTGATGCTACTGGAGATCGCTGAAATACAGGATAATTTAAGTCATAGCTGTGCACTCTACTTAACTGTCTTCATTTGACAGTCTTTTGAAAATGGTGCTGGAACTTTTCTTTGTGTATGTGTATTTTTAAAAGTATGGGTTTTATCACCAATACCTTTAACTGCTGGCCATTAAAGACCAATTAAAATTGCTCTCCCACAACAATACCATGGTTCAGAAAAGCACCTAGGTTAAAAACAGATGTGTGGGCAGCTCTCTGGCCTGGCCCAGGGTGGGGAAAGCAGCCCCCTCTCCATCTTGTGGAGGGGCACAGAACGTGCCCATGGCCAGAGAACCATCTATCCGCCCGCACACGCTGGGTAAGGTGGGAAGCTCAACAGACGTGTGCCCCTCCCCACTCCCAGCATCCTGCTCCCCGCCATGATGGACAGCCATGGCAACCAGCCATGGTGCTCGCCAATGAACACTTGCTAGCCCGCGTTAGCCCACCTGGGCTGCATCCTCAAAGATTTTCTGAGGATGCAACGCACTGCCCAGGCTAGCCACCTAACTGCCTTGGAGCAGTCCTGGACCAATACCTGGTGGCACATGAACACACATGCCAGTGGGTCCCAGGCCAAAGCAAGCCACAACGGGCAACCATCATGTCTCTTCTTACCCTAACTGTGTGTTTCACTTGATCTCTATTCAGAACAGCAATTAAGCACTACATACTGCATTTTAGTCCTGTAGATAGGAAAAGGACACTATGGGTGTAAATAGACAAGATGTTGCTCCACTTTCATTCACAATAACCCTGGATACACCCGCTTGTCTGCCAGGTGCCTGCCAGATATTCATCTCACAGCCACTGCTCATGCCATGCAGGTGAATCCAGGGAAAGGTGGGGCAACATGCTACCCCATCGCTGCCACCTATTTGTTGGGATGGGCATAGGGTTCCCCACAGCTGCCCCCTTCTGTTGGGTGCACAGTTGCCTCCACCCACATTCAGCACCATAGAGTTGTGGCCAGCAGCCATGGGCATCTGAGGATTAATCACAACTTTATGTGGGGGAGTGGAGGAGCACAGGAGAACTGGCATCAGAGAAGAATTGCTGCCTCTTAGTTGTGGGGCTGTGTAGAGCCCTGTCTCTTATACACATCTAGATGTGTATAAGAGACAGGTGTTAGACTGCATTCTCAACTAGCCTTTTCTCCTGCCTCTTCAATTTCTTATGTAAGACTGGAATCACATTTTTTAAATGTTCCCACATTCTCTCCCCCATTTGAAAAGTTACCTTCTATTGCCTTGGGCACTGCTAGGTGTCCCATAATGCTTTGTGGTCCTGCACTGACTTCTGTGGTGCAGACAGATTAACAGCAGGAGTAATTTTTTCACATGATACAAAAAAAGACATGTGAGGGATTTAGCACAATTGATAAACCTTGGGTTCAGGTTAAACTTTTCCAAGTGAATGCGTGTTACATTTGGTGCATCCTGCACTGTAATCTTTTTTTTTAATGACAGCCCAGAAACGGATTTTCACAGGCTTGGTGTCTCATGGGAATGCAGCCTTTGTTCTGATTAGGGGAAGAAAAATCTACAGGAACAGAATTAAATATTTTACTACCCTTGTGCCAAAAAACATTTGGTTTGGTTTGGGTTTTGTAAACTCCCTACTTATTTTTCATAACTGAGTTAGAACTTAGTCCTGAACCCGTACTGTTGAATCCCTATTACTGCATAACAAGTTGGTGTTTATTGCTATGTGTTGATCACCCTGCTCATAATTGACACTACTTGGCTAGTGGTAATGTCTGATTTACATAATTCTGTTGATAGCTGGGAAGTTCCAATGGTGCCAAGTTTCGTGCAATTTTTAATGAATTTGCCTTTAATTCAACTGTCTCATCCATGCTCAGATTCAAGTAATGGTTTGTCCCAGTTGGAGCTGATGATTCTCTGCACAGTTACCACTGGTTTTAACTTCAGAGTAGTGTTAATTTTTCAAACTCCTGCTCAATGTCCATCAACTTCGGTGACCCACTGCCTTTACTTCTCATTAACAAAAATGTGTTTTGCATTCCACTATGTTCAAAGTATAGTTTTTTTTTAATCTGCATATTTCTTGCAGGCTATGCTGGCTTATTTCCACTGGAATACATTAGAATAGAAAAGTATTAAAAAATATTGATTTATCATTTATAATGCTGAAGTGATGTATTGAAATAAAATCTGGATGCTCTCCAGCCCTCCAATAACTTTGACATTATTGGATGAAACCAGATGATCTCATTCTAATTAATATGCTAGTTCCATGTGAGAAGTGGAGAGAGAATGGACCAGAAAGCGAGTCATTCAAAAATGGTGTATTGGTACTGAATACTATCAAGTGCTCTAAGTGTACAAATGATGCTACCTTATATTTTAAAGTTTTATTGGAAATCACTGTTTTTGATCTCTTATCCATGCACATAAAATAACACCTCATTATGTGCACCACATTAAAACCCATACATTACACATGTGGCATGAAATCCTGTCTCCACTGAAGTCAATGGATGGTAAAACATGAATTAATGATAATGGAATCAGGACTTCACCCATGCACTTTTAAAATGTGGGATTCCTGGGTTACATCTTGCAGTGCTGTTGATGGCAATAAAGCTTTCTTTAGCTGACTGAAGTTTCAAACTGGTGATTTGAACCATTTAATATTAACCATGCAGCATTCTTCTTGTAATAAATGTGTTCCTTGTATTTGCAACACATGTACTAACTAGGAATCTCCAGTAATATACCAACACTGAAAGAATGGTATTTAGAATTTGTATATTTTATACCTCTTGTAAGCTTTCTGTCTTCCCCCTACCTCCTATCTGTTTAGCCTTTCTTCTGTATCAGTTGATTTAATCTTCATTGAATTTGCACACACTACTTCCACACTGGCTTTCTTTAAAATACTATGCATCCACTTGTCCATTAGGCTTCTCAGTGCTGCCTTTCTCTTCTGTTTTTTGTATGTAGAAGTTAATGGAGGAAAACTGCCTGTCATCAGATTTATGCAGAGTTGAGAGTGAGTGAGTGCTGCCATCACTGAAGTTGCCGTCTATTTCACATTGATTGAGCTTCCTGGGCTTGAGGGATTTTTGCAGGGCTGGGTTTTTATGGTTGATATGCTTTCGGTCATTTGTCATAAAATCATTTTAACCAAGCTGTTTACTGGTCTGGATGCTTAATTACTGCAGTAGCAGGGGATGACACGAGTTTCGGTTCTGAGTTGAATATTCATGTAGGAATGTTGAATAGTTGGTAATTATCTTATGCTTTCCCCTTTGGTGGATTTTACCTGTTGCCCCTCTCTCTTAAATCTGTCTCTGCCTGCCAGAACATTCTAAATCAGATTTAAACCCAGTAAATGACACTGTGTACACCATTTTATGTTCACAATTCCCAGTGCAAAATTGATGGACTTCTTTATATTTATAGTTGTTGTATGAACTTTGCATGCTTTTAGGAAGCTGCTTCATTCTTTTTAATCACTACTAAAAGCTTTTGAATCGTTCAACTAGATCTTTCTTGAGGAAAAAAATGCTAAATTTTGACTCTTCAGAATGACTTGTTTTCACTCATAACCAACCCTACATGAAATGAGTAATAGCATATTCTTTTGCAACACTAATCTTCTGAAGATCTCTTGTTATAAAAATGCAACTCAAAACTATTTGACGAGGGAAGGATTTTTATTTTTTAACAATTTCAGAATATTTGAAACGTATATGGGGGTGGGTCACCAGGAGTACATAACACCGGTGCTCCGGAATCTGCTTTTGGCAGTCGTGGCTGGGGGAGGGGGGAGAGTTGTTGGGGGGATAGGAGTGAGTGAGGAGGTTGGGGAGTTGGGATGGAGATGGGGTTGGGGTTGGTATAGGATTGGGGGTATATTATGTTTTGGTATTTTTGATTATGTTTTATATTTGTATTTTTTATTTTAATGTTGTAAGCCACCCTGAGCCACCTTTGGTGGGAAGGGTGGTGTAAAAATAAATAAATAATAAATAAAATAATAATAATAATAATATAATATAGAGTTCCACACTTATTCAGACCACTTTTTGTTTCTCCCTTTCCCTCTCTCTTATTATATTTTCCTTTGTCTCCCCACCCCTACTTTGCGGGGCTTAGATTCAAGTTTTACTGGCATATTTGAGTTTTTCTGTATCCTTTTTTTCTCTTCATCTGCAAAATATGCTAGTATAGTTGCAGCAGTTTTATATGTTTTAATTTATTTCTTCATCTTCATATAAAAGCACTTTGTCACCCTTTCAGAGCAAGTGTATTTTCATCAGAGGAGATACATAAAAGCAGAAAAATGAATGTTTTAATGCGAAGGTAGCTTGTCATTGTAACCTTAAATATTTACTACAGTTCTGATGTTTCATTTATCTCTGAGTCGGCAGGGCATTCTGTTGTTTCAATTGCTCATTGTGCTGCAGTGCATCCCTTTTAAATTAACTTTAAAGAAATAGAATTTTGTAATCCCTTACTGCAAACAGAAAACTGTACCATTAGCTATTTTCTAGTAGGTTTCTTCTACATTACTAAAACCAGTCCTTTTAAAACTATCTCCCCTATTCTGAGCTATTATGCTTAAAGTCATCTAGATTCCTTCAGGGCTGCCAAAAGGTGAAATTGACTTTTTGAGAATGTATTGCTGAAAACTGCAACCTGTGCACTTTTCCCCCCCAAGTAGAAACATCCTGTGTGTTAAGACTGAAAGGGACAATTTACAGCCAGTTTCAAATTGTTAGCTGAGGTCAGGAATCGAAAGTTCAATAAGTGTCCACTTTTGCAATCACATCAACCTTGTTTAGATGACAATGCACACAGTAAGGTGACTCACAGGGAGTGGACACTGGGGAACTCTCGTTGTTTTTGACTGGAGGTATCCTTTGTAGGCATTATGTGTAGGCAGATTTTGAAATTAAGAACTCATGAGTCATCATTCGCACAAAAGAGAGTGTTGTTGAAACAAAATACAAAGATCAGAAACTGCAAACAATAGCAATGGCTAATACATGACATTGTTCGTTGCCTACCCGGCTCCCCCCCCCCGATAAGGGGGGGTGGCTCGGGGGCGGCGGCCGTTGTCCTCCCGCCGCTGGGCCGAGGATAGACACGCTGCTCGGGCGGCGCACGGCGTTGGGGGGAGAAATTGGCGTGGAGCGAGCTCTCGCGAGGTGCGGGAGCTCGTGGCCGCCATCTTGTGGAGAGCGCGAAAAGGCCATTCGCGCCTAGACCGTCGTCGAGGGAACACCCTCCCACCCACCCTGTGATACTGTGGGTAATACTGGTCGCTGAATTGAGTCAGGGCCGGGAAGGAATTTTGGCCGGCAAGATAATTGGCATAATTCCTGTTGGTTTTTTCGCCTTCCTCACAGTGTCATGCGAATCTTATTGGCTACTGGTGGGAAGGGGACTGGAGACTAATTACTGTCGCACCGCAGGGGTCCGGCAAGTCAGTAAGTTAGGTAGGGATAGTCTGCTGCCAGGTCATCTCCTTAAAGAGATGGGGTACATGCGAATGCTAGAGCTTGCCAGCCAGCATCGCGCTGAACCCAGGAAGGGGGGCTAGACGGCGTAAGACCCTAGGACAGGGGCGGTCCAGGGTTGTCGCAGCCTGCCCTCATTCCTTCCTTGGGTCACGGTAGGTGGAGACCGCCTGACCCGGCCGGGGGCGGCTGGGCAGGTGTGACATCGCAGCAGCTATAGGTGACATGGTGCGGTACTGAGGGACATCAGACCGCCTTAAGTTTAGTCTACCTAAGTTAGGAATAGTCGAGGTTAACAGGACCCGGAAGGGCATAGCCCCTTCCTCCCCGATAAGGCTAAGAATAAAGTATGGTGCGGCCTGATTTTACTCCACAAACTGGTGTTCGTGTCTTCTTTCGGGCTGGGGGACAATCAGTTGAATTATGCTCTGCACTGGCTTCTAATATTGGCTCTAAAGCTCAGTTATCAAAAGTTATCTGCTACTTACATTTAGACTACAGCTTTTTTACTGTTTTTTGGGGGGAGGGGGATTGGTAACAGTAAGAACAGTTGATCCAAATAGTTCTGTACTCTTAAATAAATGACTCCATTTACAATCTGCAATATAAATAAATATAGGGATATTTGGGGTCATGTTTAAAACTAAAATTTGACTCAAATATAAAGTGCACCTAATTAAGTGATCAAAGGAACAGAATACTATTATGTTCAAAAGATCGAGCCATCCACAGTTATTTGTCACCCTGGTGGGAGCTATCGTTGACAAATTACAGTTGAACACAGCAAAGAGTTAGACAGAATATTGACACTGATTAATTGGCATGAGGGCATATATTTATATAGTTTTTAAATTATTCAAAATAATATGGAGCACAATAATAGTGAAAGGAAAAAACAATTCTAGAAATTGCATCAAAACCCCAATTTGTAGCACTGCTCAATGCTTCTATTTTTCTTAATAAGAGTAGATATTCTAAGCTCAAAAATAAGTATCGCATGTATGTTTGTGCATGAGAATGCATGTGAATGTCATGCTTGGGAAGTCGGTATAGAAGGGTGAACTTCCTATGAACTAGCATGTATATCAGGCTGGGCAAAGTTCCTGAGTCCAAGAGCTGCATACCCAAATTTTCATGAGGGACATCAATTACAGGTACAGATTAATCTGTAACTGCCATAATGGACTGTTATGAAGTAATCCGTACCAGTCTATAACAGTGGCCTGCAAATTTTGAAACCGCTGTTACTGACCTGGGTTGCTCCCATGCTCCAGGGCACTGGCATAGTAATTACTGGCCTAAGAGGGCTTGATTTAAGGTCTGACAAGCTTAATTGAAGGTCCAGCAGGGCTCATCCTGTGTGGAGGAGCCCCCCGGCAGGCTCTCTTGCTGCGGCGTGCTGTGAAGTTCCCTGCTCCACAACACACATGTGCAAAATGGCCACTGAGGTCATTTTGCACATGCGCAGCCCTTTTCCAAAATGGCGCTGGCAGCGTTGGCACCATTTTAGAAAAGGGCAGCTGTTCTGCACATGAGGCTTGTTTTGAAAATGGTTTAACCAGTCTCAGTTTGAGGAGAGCAAGGGGGAATCCAAACCCCCAGAATCGGCCATGTTTGATCCTTCCTCCCCACAAATTTCTTGTTCTCTGACACCTTAAAGTCATTTTGTGTACCTAGTCCTCCACTCCATTTATTCCCAATGTTCGCTTGTCCCCAAGCCAGTCCCCCACACTGACTCACCACTGATGGTTTCCCTCCACCTGGAAGTCCTCAGCTCCCACTGCTGTGGTCACATTAGACCTGGGTGGTCACACATAGGAAGTGCTATTACTGGGTCAGACCAATGGTCTGTCTAGCCCAGCATTCTATCCCTGACAGTGGCCAGCCTCTGTTGCCTCAGGGGAGCATGCAGCAGGTTTTGGTGGAGTAATCCATTTACTGCTATACTCCCCTAGTTCCAACAATCAAAGGTCTTATTCCCCTGGTTAACCTAACTAGTAGGTACATGTACTAGTAGGTAATGGACCTAACTAGCGGTCTACTAGTACATAACCTACAAGTAATGGACTAGTAGGTTATGTACTAGTAGGTAAGGACCTAACTTTACTGCTATACTCCCCTAGTTCCAACAATCAAAGGTCTCGTTTCCCTGATTTAAGCTAACTAGTGGGTTATGTACTAGTAGGTAATGGACCTAACCTTATGGACCTGGCCTCCAAATATTCATCAAATCCCTTTTTGAATCCAGTTACAATATTGGCCTGAATAATGAGTTCCACAATTTTTTTATTTATTTTTTTGTATGCTGGATGAAAAAGAAAGTGCTTCCTTTTATTTGTTTTAAATCTTCTGCCTGTTAATTTCATAGAGTGACTCCTGGTTCTACTGTCTTTAGAAAGGGTAAATAGTAGCCACCCTGTTCTGCTGCTGGCCCATTGCCCTTAGGAAAAGGGCAGGAGCAGAGGTAGCTCTGCCTCCTTTTTCATGATTAGTGGCTGCATTGTGCATGATGATACAGCCACCATACTAAAAACAAACCTGACTGAAAAGCAGGATTTTTCTGTGGTGACAGCATTCCTAAATCTGAGAGAGAATTGGATCCCCCATCCCCTTCAGAAAATCAAGAGGGCAGATTATTC
>QEPC01007654.1:2618210-2631008 GCA_003113815.1 Sphenodon punctatus | reverse complement strand
CCCCCCCGTGACCCCTATACAGCCCTCCCTGTCTCCCTCCCTCGGGAGGGTTGGGTCCAACCCTGATCCCTCTTCTCCCCTCCACAGGGCCTCACCCACATTGGAGGAGGAGAGGGGGCGAGCCCTCAGCAGGGCCTCGCATTCCCGGAGCCGCTCCAACATGGCGGCCCGGGTCGGGAGTGTCTCACCACTCCTTTGCTCTTGTGCCCCAGGGGGGGCGATCTCTTGGCCCCCGCACTCTTGCCGCGCCGGCGGCACCTTCTTTTTGTTGCCCCCCTTCTTCTTCGTCGCTTTTCCCATGGCCGCTTTATTTTATTTTATTTTTGGGGCCTGCTGAGTGCGCGAGTCAGCTTTTTGCTGCTGACTCGTCGCCGTCAGCTCAGGAATGCCGCGCCACGCGGCTACAGAGCGGTCCGCCCCTCCTAAAAGGGGCGGGCCCCTCAAACTCCAACGAGGCGCGCTTGCGCTGCCTCGCTCCAGGACGGTTGCCAGAGCAACCAGAACTCAGGCGGCGAGGCTCTCTAACGAGCCTTGCTGCCAGGCCGCGCCTCTGCGTCTCTCCCGAGGGCGGGGGACGCGACAATTGGCCCATCGCCGCCATTTTGGCGGCGAAGGGGATATAGGAGTGGAAATTTAAGATATCAAACTAATGGGTGCATGGGAAGCAACAGGTAGTTTTAGTTGATGAGAAGTCAATTGAGTTGACTAGTTTTGATCACTATACCTACTTTTACATACTTCAGATTCCGTGATGCACCTTTACTAGGTAAATTTAATAACTAGCCTTCTGTTATGACTAGTATAGGACAATTTTAATCAATGGACTAGTGCCTGCCCAAACCAGCATTATCTTGGTCATGTGTGTACTCTGCCAGTTACAAGATGTAAGATCCTTAGTTATGGATGAAATTTGGCTCTCCTATACTGATCTAAATTCAGAGTAAGTTTCTTACTGCTATTTGAGTTGTTAAGCATGGCAGTAAGAAGAGCATTTGGGACATTTTTTAAAGAATTCCCCCTCCCCCCCCAATCCAAGTTAATTTCAGCTCTTCCTTCATTTATATCCCCTAATTTCCCTTGTTCGTTAGTTTTTCTTTACTTTTATGTTTGGTCTCCTTTTGAGTTTCTTATTTGTTAATAACAAAGGAGAATATGCCCATATTTTAAGCTGGACCTCTCACCTCTTCTCAGTGTTGTGTTGCTGCACATTGAGATATGTAGTCAGGTTTTTATGGAGTAAAACACATACATATTCACTGATGGGGACTGACCATTTTTTGTGCCCATGATTATGAGGGTGACCTAATTTATTGTTTTTATTGTAGGTCTTCATTTGACCCATTACTGTTTGGTTTTATTTATTTATTTGCATTTATCACTTTCTCATCCATTGAGGCTCTAGATGGGTAAAAGCATACAAAACATACAATAATAAAAGTTAGGAGTGTACATGTCATTTTCGTTATTACAATAATAACGAAAATTGTCATTTTCGTTTTCATTATTGCAATAACAAAAATGACAACCGAGAATAATGACAACTGAGAATACCAAAAATTACAACTGAGAATAACGATAACGATATTGATATCGATAACAAAAACGATAACAAGAAATGAAAATAACAATGTCATTATCATTGTCATTGTTATTAGTGAGGAGGCAGTTCGGTTTTGGAGGGAAAATGTGGAGAGGGGAGGAGGCAACAGACATCTGAGTCTTAACAGGGTTGAACTCTTGAACTGTGCCTGTCTGTGCCAGCACCATCTGATGGATGTATTTCTGGCCAATGAGCAGCACAAGCAGGCCCCAGCAGTCTCATGGGACTCTGTGATTGCTCAACGCCTGCTGCATCCCACAACCAATCAGGGGGGCTTTGGGGGAGGGCAGTGCAACCCTTTATAATGGGAGGACCAGGTTTTTTCTCTCCGTTGTGTGAGAGCTCTGCTTGTCAGGTTGCGTCTACAGAACTGTGGTGCTTGCACATAAAAAATCCTCCCTAGCCCTCATTGTATTATTTATTTATGGAGCTGTGATATATTCCTTTTCCAGCTCTTGATTGGAATTCTGGATAAACTGAGTCCCTTTGGTTGTGTTCATCTTGTTTCTAGAAATTCATTTTTTAAATGTATATGTTTTTATTTACGTGTTATTTGGAGATTTTAATTTTTGTTTGAGGAGCTTGATTTAGTTTTGTATTTGTTGTGCATTTGGCTTTTGCCATAATAAACTAGTAGTAGTAGTAGTAGTAGTAGTAGTATTATGAGTTATTACCACCGATACCTTTTCTTCCTCATACCATACATTTTACCTTCTCCCTTTCCCTGCCCTTCTCCCCCCTGTACATTTATATATAGATATGTAGTATAGATTAGATATAGATATAGATTATAGACATATAGATTAGATTAGAATACTTATATAAATAACTGATTAGATAATAGTTTTCCTTTTCCCTTCCCTGACTCCCTTAGATTTAGAGAAATATTATTGTGCATAGGAATCAATGATACCAATACCAAAAATAAAATCTTTGTTTGAAACTGTACCAATATCAATAACGATATTGGTAACAAATATCTATACCAATAACAATATCGATACAAATATAAAAAATGATGACAAAAAACAAAAATGACATTGTCGTTAATAACGATAACAAAAATGACAGTTTTGAATAATGAAAATTAAAAACGAAAACAAACATGAAGGCCTGGTGCACACCTCTAATAAAAGTATAAAAATTCCCTCTAAACCCAACCTCTGTCCTTACTTGTCAAACGCTTGGCACAAAAGAAAACTCTTATATTGCCTCCACAAAATACTGTATAAACTGTTACAGTTTCAGTATTTCAGGAACCTGGCTGCATTTGTTCAATTTAATATTAGCCCACTTCAGTGGTCCACTAGGAATCTAAGGTGGTCTATTGTTCCTACAAATTGATAGGCTGAATTTTGCACATGGGTTGCCTTGGTCACATTCTCTACTAAAGCACAAATAGAAAAACAGCATAATAAGGGTTGTGTGAGAGATAATAGAATGCATGGGAGGAAGATCCAATGGCTTATATTACAAGTACAACCATATCTTCCTAGTACTGTCTGGCACAATTAGCAGCTGCAGGTTGTGGAATACATCTTGTTAGTGTTTCCTGCAGGAGGCTGCCTCTTCTCAGACCTCTTGCTTAATTTGAACCATGGAAGAACTGTCCATGAAACAGCATCACCCTGTGAGTTATTTCAGTAAAAGATAGGCCATTAGCATGCATGCCAGTTACCAACGTGTTGTGTTTTTACTTCCATGTCATCTCCAGTAGCATCAGCAGAAAGGAGTTGTAGCGAGCATTATCTTCAATCATTTGAGATTCAGCAGGGTATCTAGTTGACACATCACAAACATTTTTATTGATTTACATGTGTAAGTACTATCAATATGGTGATACTAGTCCTGGAGAATGAATCATTTTCTCTTTCCAGTACCTTTGATAAGTATAACCCCAACATGATAAGAGCCCTACTGCTATTTTCCTTCGTCAGTCTCTCCTTTTCCTTTCACTGATGAGAGAGATTGCCAGCTTGTGGCTGATGATAGTGTTTTGTGTTCACCTACTGTATAAATAAGAGGAGTTTTCTGGAATCTGTCTCCCGCATCCCACCCCTGAAATAGTAATAGCAAGGGTGGGATTTCTTGCCAGGCCCCTAAAAAGGGAAGGCACCCAGGGCATCTGTCCCACCTCCCTGACGCTGACCCTGATTGCAGAAGCTGTGCAAATCCTAGGCTTAGCAATCATACAAATATCATCTCCTTTATTTTTCCTACAAACTAAGACTACACAAGGTCCACTTAACATCTGTCCTTTAGTGTTCATCCTTTCATGCTCACATGAGATACTAAGAAAAGTCAGAGATGACTAAAAGCAGTGGGAAATTAAAACAAAACAAAACAAAAATCACTCACAGGCTAAAAATCTGAAAATAACTTTACCAATATGGTGTTTTTTTAGTTATTTAACACTACATAAAAATGATGATGTTGGTTTCACTCTAACATTCATAAATGTCTCAAGAGCTCAGACAACAATTCAAGGAATCTAAAGATGTCAGAAATGGTGGCTTATCATATTCTTATCAATACCACTGTTTGGTTAGGTAAACCCTGAGGCAACCCTATAATGTTGCAACAAGGGCACCACAAGTGGGTTCCCATGATGAATTGAAAGCACCTTTACCTGGAGATATTGGTAAGAACAATATGAGGCTTTCAAGCCACCATTTCTGACATCTTTAGATTACTTGCAGTGTTGTCTGAGCTCTTGAGATATTTATGAATGTTAGGGCAAAAACGCATTTTTTAATG
Organism: Sphenodon punctatus; assembly: GCA_003113815.1. Lineage (NCBI taxonomy): Eukaryota > Metazoa > Chordata > Lepidosauria > Sphenodontia > Sphenodontidae > Sphenodon > Sphenodon punctatus. The sequence goes on along the minus strand of QEPC01007654.1, from coordinate 2,626,651 downwards.
GTTTGCACCAGCTCCCTACCATGATACTTTCCCTATACTTTTTTTTAAAACTGTCTCTTGATAGTTTTAATGAAAAATATAAACAAAGTCCTCAATTATACATGGGGCCATGTTTATACTGTTCCTCCCACCCACCCCTAATTGAATGCAACTGACCTTAAGATTCTGACCTCCGCACTATTATTTTGGACTTAAGAGATCTAAAAAGTCAAGGCTTCAAGTCCATTTTAGGAAAGAAGATAGTATGTGTGATTTCTTTCACTTTTAAATTTTGCTATTTTAAAAATAAGAATCCACACAGGAGATAACCACTATACCATGTCAGGAGTGTAAGGAAAGCTTTAGAAAAAGCTCGACGCTCATACATAGGAGAATCCACATAGGAAAGAAATCATACATGTGCCTTCACTGGGAAATGCTAAAGGGAGGTCTCACCACTTCACATCAAACAACCCAGTACACAGGAGAAAGGACCTATACAAATGCCCAAATGTGGGACAAGGTTCCCTGTTGCATGTTGTAATAATCCAAGACCATAAGATCATTTGGACAGACTCCCAATTTTACTTGGTGTATGTACAATGCCTAAGACCATGGACCATTGATAGAAATACTAAGATTTCTCTGAAATGGTAACATGGATTGATACATTCTTTTATTTCTGACACAACCAATTTTGTTTGAAACTGCCAGGAAACAATTCGTTTTAGGCAGTGTTGTTGCTGTGTTGGTCCCAAATACGACACAAGAGACAAAGTACCTAAGATGATACCTCTTCCTTGACCAGCTTCTGTTAGATAAGAGGTTGATGCCTATTGAGATACATAGAGTCTTTCATCAGGCAAAGTTTCCCTGCCTAAATTCTAATGGCTCAACATATTTGTATGTGCACACCAGAATTCTAGCAGTGAACATCACAATTACTTCAGTTATTATGGAGTCTGTCTGCCTGCCCACAATCAAAGACGTTATCTTGGGGACTATCAAGAAGAAATCCAGACAGTGATATCATTCTGTACGCAGCTTTTCATTCAGAATGGACCATCCCAACATAGGTTTGAGAAGTGATATCACCTGACTTCGTTGGAGCTACCCAGTGAAATGAAAGGTTGTGGATGTCTACGGATAAGTAGACAAGCTGTCTGCTTCCCAGGGATGTAGGTAGCTGGAAGTGGGCCCAGGGACAAGAAATGAACTAAGCTCCCCTTCTTCCCCAGGGTGTAGTTAGGCTAGCGTGGGCTCAGGTGCAGAGGCTTGAACTGCCTCACCACCCCAGCTCCACCACCAATTCCTTACTGCAGAACATGGTCCAGCTAATCAGTAAAGAAGATAAATTAAATGCATACTTGCCTACTGCAGTGATTTGGGGGCTACTACAGCAGCTCTCAAATAAGAAAGGGTCCCTGCAGCAGCCCCACAGAACCCTTTCCCCTTCCTACCAGCAGAGTAGATAGACAGAAGCAACAGGCAAGGTGGCTGGTGGAAGCTTGATGCAACAGCACAGAGGTGGTGATCGAGGCCCTGAGGGGAGCAGCACCAGTAGCAAAGGGGACAGGTGGACTAGCAGGGTGGTGAGGGGGTACAGCCCCTACCCCCCAGAGACAGCAGCAGCAGTGACATAGGAGAGTCAGTTGGAGGCAAGGCAACAGCAGGGCTCAGCAGCTCCACTAAAAGTATATTGGTCTATGGAGATGTGGCTTATTCCAACAAGATGTCACCTAAGGATCTTTAATCTGGGATAATTGATTTCTTCAGACTTCACATTTGGCTGACCTAGATAAAATAGGAAAATGCATCCCCTTCCCCTTTTGCCTCAGCACCCCTCAAGATGGAGACAGTAGCCTGCAGGCAGGGGAGGGTGTCTTCCTGGTTCCTAAGCTATCCAACAAGAATGCAGTTGTGCTCCCCTAGGGCAGCCTCCAATTATGAATTAAGACGGGCAGGAGCACTTCCACCCCAAGCTGGGGGTTCTGCAGTGGATGGAGGCAATAGCATGCCAGATTTATTTTACTGCTCTCTTAAAATTGCTAAGACTGCCAATGCAGAGAGAAAATTAGGAACTGGTGCAGGGAGATGAGGGGAGGGCGGAGAATGAAGGCAATTGTCCATAACATGGGTCATGCTTTTTCCAATGCTTTTTGCCATTTTAACCCCCACAAGCATTTTGTCACTCTACTACAGACCCCCACCAAAAATATAGCTCACCAATCATGCCCCTTCCCTCTGCACACATTTTAATACCACTAATGTAGAACCCCACTTCTTATAGGAAAGGAATATATTTTTAATTACAAACATAGAAGTTTAATTGAAAAATGAGTAAGAAGAAATTATTGGGACACCCCACCCCCACATTACCTGATATTTCCTTGTCTATTGACCTCTAGGGGGAAACCTCCTTGCTTGAGGGTTGCTTGTTCCTGGCTGAGGTCAGGGGAGCTTTTTATTTTATTTTATTTTATTTATATCCTGCCTAATTCTGCCTCAGGCAGCTCTAGGTGGCTTCTCCCTGAGACTTTCCTATCTCTGGCCTAGTTAAGAAGATCTCAGAAGCCACAATGGCAACCTCTAGCATCTGAAGTTTGTCAGTTGACCCAGACTTACACTTCCCACTTTCCCAAGGAATAATACACAAAAGCCAATCCAGGACACTTGTTACACAATTTGGGTAGAGCTCCTGGACTCCAGTTTTAAGTCATGAAGCCTCTGGACCAAGACGTGAGGGCCTTCCTTCCCAAGAATACTGAATCATTAGAAACCTAGCTCAATAAGCTTCCTAGAAGATTCCCAGTCTCTTAGGAATGGCCTCCTTTACCATGTCATATTGAGAGGCTCCGGTAGAAGCTGCCTGTAACCAATCCATTTGTAGGATGGCCTCATAATGCTACTCTGGGGGATTTTGCTGCTTTCACTTGATTTGCCCCACAGTACCAAGGCTCCTCTAATAGCCAGACTTTGTCAGCTGCATTGTGAAGTCTAGTCTCCAGACTTCCCCTATTGCCAGCCCAGTTCACCTGGTAGGGGTTTGTCCCACAACTATGGGTCTCCAAACAGACTCAGTCCAGCCAAGCCCACTCCCTGGTCCTTTATCCCACCATGCTCCCATCTGAGATCCAGGCTCTGTCTCCCTGGTTGGACTACTGGGGCTGCCTGCTCCAAGCAATCAAGCAGGGATTCCACTCAGCCCTCTTTCCAACAGCTCTCTTAGCCTTCACAACTCTCTGCCCCCTGAGTCTCATTAGCCTCCATTTTAGTCAAATCGTTAAGCCCACCCAAAATGGATGCTCCAGATCTCATTTGATATTTAGTTAAGTCTATTTGGTTAATTAGATTCCACTAAAAGTGTATTGGTCTATGGAGATGTGGCTTATTCCAACAAGATTTCACCTAAGGATCTTTAACAGAGATCAGATTAAATTTCTAAATGCCCCTATTACGAATGCAGAAATGAAATTGACAATAAAAGAGCTAGTCAGAAATAAAGCATGCGGCCCCGATGGACTCCCTGCAGAGTTCTATCAAGCATTCAGTGCCATCTTAACTCCACACCTAACTAACACCTTTAATAATATTATGGAGGTGCAAATGATGCCCCCAACCTTTTATGAGGCGGTGATAACCCTTATCCCTAAACAGGGCAGAAACCAAGAGGAATGTGGCAACTACAGACCCATATCGCTGCTAAACGTCGACTATAAGATATTCGCCAAAATACTGGCCAACAGATTAGCAGCAATCATTGATAAAGTAATACACACGGACCAAACAGGCTTTATTCCAAATAGGCTGGGGATAGATAACATCAGGCGAACAGTCAACCTCATAATAGCTGCATGTAGGACCAGCACCCCGACCCTGATACTGTCAGCAGACGCGGAGAAGGTCTTTGACAGATCGGAGCCGGAATGTTTATACCAGGTAATGGAATGTATGGGCATAAAGGGGAACTTCCTAAAAGCAATCAGAGCCTTAAATTTAAAACCAAGCTCCCGCCTATTCATCAATGGCAACCTTTCTAACCCATTTTACCCGACTAGAGGCACGAGGCAAGGATGCCCCCTCTCTCCCCTTCTCTTTAATATTTCCCTGGAACTCCTAGCGTGCGCAATAAGGCAGGAACAAGACATAACTGGCATACAAATAGGTCAGACCCAACACAAAGTCTCCCTGTTCGCAGACGACATGCTCATATACCTTACACACCCACAAAGTACAGTCCCCCAAACCCTCCAACTAATAGACCAGTTCAGTCGAATATCAGGGTACAAAATCAACTACCAAAAATCCCAGGCTTTAATCCTGGCAAAAAACAAGGAAGAAAAGCAAAACATTGCAAGGCAGACCCCCTTTACAATTGCGCAATCCCAGTTTAAATACTTAGGGGTAAATATCACCAGTGACCACGAAAAGCTCTTCAGGGCCAACTTTCCCAGCATACTAAATCAAATCCGGTCTGAAATTGCGACTTGGCAAAGACTTAAAACCTCTTGGCTAGGCTGCGTTAACCTATTTAAGATGATAGCATTACCAAAAATCCTATACAAGGCAATGGCCCTCCCAATACACTTACCTGCAGCGTTCCTTAAACAATGCGAGCAAGCCATGATGGAAGCAATCTGGAAAGGGAAAAAACATAGAATTAACAAGAGAACTTTAATTAGAAGAAAGGATAAGGGAGGGATCAATATGCCTGACCTAACAAGCTACTTTAAAGCAACATCCCTCAGAACCCTAAAATACTGGTTCCACCCTACTGCTAACACCACTTGGGTAGAAATTGAGAAAGATATAATGGCTGTACCGGACTTCCAGGAACTACTGACCAGTAATAGAACCAGTGAGAGGTGTGAAATACAGAGTCACCCATTTGCACCCACAGCTATACACCATTGGCAACAAGTGTTACATAAACTGAAGCTGTCCCCTCTTGCCTCCCCATTCTCCCCTATAAATTCGCAGGAAGCAAAACAATCTGGTCTAGCCCCAGACCTCCGCAAAACACTTACCAAATGCAAAATCCTAAGAGCAGAACACCTGTTCCAGGATGAACGATTCCTACCCATCCAGGAACTGAGCACTAAAACGAAGGCAAAAATAAACACGTTTCAATACTTACAGCTAAAAGCGTTGTTCACAACCAAAGATAAAGTCCAGCACTATGCCAGACCCCCCACTAACATTGAGAAAATTGTCTTTGGCCACGGCCCAAATAAAGGGTTGATAGCCAGGATCTATGGGGCATTAATCGAGATGGGGACTGACAAACTAACACCCTGTATAGAGAAATGGGAAAAGGAGCTGGGGAAAAACTTCAATGAAAAACAGGTAACCTCAATTTGGCAACACATGCATGAGTGCGCCAGTTCCCTAGAAGTAAAAGAGACCCAAATCAAAGTAACCCTAAGATATTACTTAACCCCCCACCAATTCAAAAAGGCAGCTGGCCCAAACCCAGGTGCGTGTTGGAGGGGGTGTGGGGAACAGGGTACGTACCTTCACTGCTGGTGGAACTGTCCCAGGGTGCAACCTCTATGGCGCATAATCTGGACATACATGAAAAAGGCCACCAAGATAGAGGTGCCCTTCCGTCCGGAGTCAGCGCTTCTGGGGCTCTACCCAAACATTCCGCTGTTAAATCACCACCAGGACACCTGCAAAATAATGACTCTGGCCGGACTAAACGTCATTGCCTGGAGCTGGAAAAACGCAACAGACATCTCAGAGACGGCATGGCTGAAACGCATGTGGTACATGTACTCCATGGAAAAACTAGCAGCCACCCAAGAGAACAAATCCAAGAAATTCACAACCAAATGGTTCACATGCATAGAAGTCATCCAAGGAAAAACCCTCCAAGAAGAATTTAAATCTTACCTGGTAAACTACAATGTATGAAACGTAAAAGGCATAATGGACACCAATAGGGAAAAACCCACAATATTGACATGTGTGTGTTCAATTGTTTATTTTTATTTGGTGTATGTGTGTTGTGTTTGATAATAAAATTATAATCAATAAAAAAAAAACATAAAATCCAATAAAAAGGAAGGCACAAAACCAAAACTGCCTCCCTCCCCCCATCCCACCCTACACCCCCATCTCCCTCGCCAAAGGCCAGGCGGAACAGCCAGGTTTTACACATACGATTGAAGGAGGGGAGGCCTCCACTTGGGCCTCCACTGGGAAGGAGTTCCACAGCCTAGGTTCAGCCACCGAGAACACCCTCTCCATAGTGGCCCCCCAGGCCTGACAGGGGATCTCAAGAAGGGCGCCCCCAGCGGACCACAGAGGCCGCTCCAGAGCGCGAAGAGGATTTTTGGGAGGATTTTTAGTGCAAACACCAGCAGATTCTGCATATGCACCCTGACAGAGCAGTAGCTAACACAGAACCAGAGTCAAGCAGCCCAGCCCTGCAGTATAAAGGATTACAGTGTCCTTACTCAGAGCTCCCCTGATTGGTTCTGGGAGGCAGGAGGCATTGAGCAATCACAGGGTACCACTCAGCTGCCTGGGACCTGCTTGCACTGCTTATTGGCCAGCGCCAATTACATCCATCAGGTCCTTCCCCTCCCATCATAGGGTGATTTCAGATGTTACGGCTGCCCAAATTGACCGCGGGCCATGGTGTGGTTCGGACCACAGGTGGGGGTCAAGGGGTGGGTGAACAGACGTTCCCTCCTTCCCCCCCACCCGTGGGGAACGAGACACCACGGCCCGCAGTCAATCCAGGCAGCCGTAACGTCTGTTGGCTCACCCTACCATGGAGGGGGCAGGGCCATGCGGCACTGTGTGCGGCTGCACAGCCCTGCCCCCTGTGCGCCGCCGTTGGCCCACCTCCCAGCGTAACGGGCAGGAAGTGCGGCCTATCCAGCCACACCGCCCGCCCAGGACCAGGAAGGCGAACCCCGACCATGGTGAAGGGCGAGTAAACAGACGTGATGAACCCTTCACCAGGGCCGTGATGGCCTTTGACCATGCTTCGTTACCTCTGGGTGGTGAGAGGTAACAAAGTGTGGTCAATGCAAAAGCGGGCCGCGTTTGACTGCGGTGAACATCTGGCGGGTGGCAAACAGACGTTCACCGCAGTTCACTGCGGCCCACGTTTGACTGTGGACATAGCGGGGTGAATATTCACCCCGTCACATCTGAAATCACCCATAGTCCCAGTTCAAGAGTTAAACATTGATTCTGGTTCCGATATGTCTGCTCCCTCCTCCCCTCGCCACATTTCCCTCCAAAAAAAACACCTGCCAGACTGCTAGGCAATAACAAAATCAATAACTACTTTAGTTATAGTTATGATTTTGTTATTTATGGTTGTTGTGCAATAACGATAATGAGAAATTTTGCTTTCGTTATTGATATAACAAAAATGACATGCACACCCCTGCACATACAGTCTATATCCATAATTTTCGTTTACCATGTTCAAATATGTTGATGCCAGGAACCTCTTGAGCATGTGCTATCAATATACCTCTACTGAAAGGTGGGGGGGGGGGTTGGTTTGTTCCAATATAAAATGGGATTTATATTACTACCCCCATCCCTCAGATATTTCCCTTGTTTGAAGTTTGAAAAGCCCATCACTCCACATCACAAGTTTGAGAGTTAAATATATATTTAAGAAAAATGTCCATGACATTTAAGCACTTTGGACACTGAAAGTGCTATATAAATGATAATAACAAAACAGTAACTACATTCATAAAGCAAACCAGCTCCATTTAAAATTACTTTTGCTTGCAATTTCCCTTTGTAGTATCTGCAGTAGTTTGACAACTCATGAGTTAAAGAGTAAAAAAGGTATTTATATTGTGAAGCAGAAATCATTCTATATGTGATGTATAATTTAGCAGCCTGTATGAATATTTTCTAAACAAATCAAGGTTAATTGTTCAACCCAATGCATGGGGAATTTGTTGTGCAACACTTGTTATTTTTAATGGGATCTAATTTCCCAGCACTGAGCTGAAAAACATCCCTTGGTATCTGAAAGGTCAGGTCAGGTAAACCTGGAGATAACTAGCATTTGGAAGCATATATTAAATTGTCTGACAGTTGTACAATTTGGGTTGTGGGGCTCATTTTATAATTCAGAACAAGCAAGAAAACTTCACCTCTTCTCCTTTATTACCAACTCTGATGCAGAAGGACTTGAAATTGGAGCTTTAAGCATGCTGGTCCAAATTAATTGTTGTTATAACACCAGTTGGAATATTTAAAGTTATACCATGAATTAATTCAGCACAGGGCATTTCATAGATCTTGCACAAGTTGAAATATACCCTACATAGAGACCTTGACTTTCGAAATACTTGGTGTTTGATAGTATGGCTTAAGTCAGGGGCGGTTTGGCCATTGAATGCACCGGGAGGATTCCCGGTGGGCTGGGGGCCGGTCATGCTGTCTTTTTAAAAATTATTCTTAACAAACAAACC